>SJYX01017635.1:0-27953 GCA_006410675.1 Oreotragus oreotragus | reverse complement strand
CAGGACTGATCTCCTTTAGGATGGACTGGTTGGATCTCCTTGCAGTCCAAGGGACTCTCAAGAGTCTTCTCCAACACCACAGTTCAAAAGCATTAATTCTTCAGCTCTCAGCTTTCTTTATAGTCTAACTCTCACATCCATACATGACCACTGGAAAAACCATAGCCTTGTCTAGATGGACCTTTCACTTGGGTCTTCCCTGGTGGCTCAGATGGTAATATCTCTGCTTTTGAATATACTATCTAGGTTGGTCATAACTTTCCTCCCAAGGAGTAAGCGTCTTTTAATTTCATGGCTGCAGTCACCATCTGCAGTGATTTTGGAGCCCAGAAAATTAAAGTCTGACACTGTTTCCACCGTTTCCCCCTCTATTTCCCATGAAGTGATGAGACCATATGCCATGATCTTAGTTTTCTGAATGTTGAGCTTTAAGCCAACTTTTTCACTCTCTCCTTTCACTTTCATCAAGAGGCTTTTTAGTTGTTATTCACTTTCTGCCATAAGGGTGGTGTCATCTGCATATCTGAGATTATTGATAGGTGATATCATTTGCCTGAACAGGCAGAATGCAGATATCAGTGACTGAGATGAAGAAACCTAGAAATAGAGATGTTATGAAAAGAGGTCTCAAGTTTAATTTTAGGTTAGTTCACTTTGAGTTATCTATTATATACCCAATTACAGATGCAAGTGGTTAGACATGAGGGTTTAGAATTAAGGGGAGAGGCTGTCTCTTATACACATCTAGATGTGTATAAGAGACAGGCCTTGACGTACTTCCTTTCCTTTGTGGAACCAGTCTGTTCTATGTCCAGTTCTAACTGTTGCTCCCTGAGCTGCATATAGGTTTCTCAAGAAGCAGGTCAGGTGGTCTGGTATTCCCATCTCTTTCAGAATTTTCCACAGTTTGTTGTGGTCCACACAGTCAAAAGGTTTGACATAGTCAATAAAGCAGAAATAGAAGATTTCTGGAACTCTCTTGCTTTTTCCATGATCCAGCAGATGTTGGCAATTTGATCTCTGGTTCCTCTGACTTTTCTAAAACCAGCTTCAACATCTGGAAATTCCTGGTTCACGTACTACTGAAGCCTGGCTTGGAGAATTTTGAGCATTACTTTACTGGTGTGTGAGATGAGTGCAATTGTGCCGTAATTTGAGCATTCTTTGGCATTGCCTTTCTTTGTGATTGGAATGAATACTGACCTTTTCCAGTCCTGGGATCATTGCGGAGTTTTCCAAATTTGCTGGCATATTGAGCACAGCACTTTCACAGCATCATCTTTCAGANTTACTGGTGTGTGAGATGAGTGCAATTGTGCCGTAATTTGAGCATTCTTTGGCATTGCCTTTCTTTGTGATTGGAATGAATACTGACCTTTTCCAGTCCTGGGATCATTGCGGAGTTTTCCAAATTTGCTGGCATATTGAGCACAGCACTTTCACAGCATCATCTTTCAGAATTTGAAATAGCTCAGCTGGAATTCCACCACCTCCACTAGCTTTGTTCATAGTGATGCTTTCTAAGGCCCACTTGACTTCACATTCCAGGATGTCTGACTCTAGGTGAGTGATTACACCATAGTGATTATCCGGGTCATGAAGTTCTTTTTGTACAGTCTTCTGTGTATTCTTAACACCACTTCTTAATATATTTTGTTTCTGTTAGGTCCATATCATTTCTGTCCCTTATTGAGCCCATCTTTGCATGAAATGTTCCCTTGGTATCTCTCATTTTTTTGAAGAGATCTCGTCTTTCCCATTCTGTTGTTTTCCTCTAATTCTTAGCATTGATTGCTGAGGAAGGCTTTCTTATCTCTGCTTGCTATTCTTTGGAATGCTGCATTAAGATGCTTATATCTTTTATATTTTTCCTTTGCTTTTCACTTCTCTTCTTTTCACAGCTATTTTTAAGGCCTCCCCAGACAGCCATTTTGCTTTTTTGTATTAAATGTATTAAAAAAACATAAATTACTACCTCAACATATAAAATACAAAATAATATTTGTGGTACCATTATTTTAAATATTATAAGTAAAATTTAAATTGTATAAGTAAACAATATTACCTTATTAATGCAACAACTTGACTATAAGATTTTACTCTATTTTCTAAAATGTCATTTATTACTTCAAATCATGTATTGTTTTGCAATGTGTTTTTTTGATCAAAATAACTGAAAATTACCTTGTTTTTTCTTGGCAAATACAAGATCTTGGTAATTTTTGATAATTTTTAATTTTAGAAAGTTCTTTCTATTAATGCAACTGCTAACAGTCTTTTAGTAAGTCATGACAATATTGGAATACATTCTGATAAATCATTTCAGGTGATAAATTTTAATGTAAGGAAGACTGATCATTCTTATGGGAAAATTTTTCTTAAAAAAAATTCTTCATACAAATCAGCTTTATGTAAGTCTGAGTTTAATTTTAAATGCAATTTTATATGGCATTTTAATATTTAGTCTGTTCTCTTCTGCAACTTGTGTAGTTGCACTAGAAATAAAAATAACTTCCTGATATTGATATAATTCAACATTCATCTGTATGCCTTTATTGCCATGTCTTGTACTGTAAAAAACTCTTTGATATGAAAGTATTGTTGTTTTCTGTCAAATGTAATAATATTAAACTTACTTTCTTTCTCTAAATTGAGTATTTATTTTGTGTTGTTATACTTTTTTTTCTTTCTAGCACATCTATGTTTCTGTTAATTTTGTTTTTTTTATTTTAGTTGGAGGATAATTGCTTTATAGTTTTGTGTTAGCTTATGCCAAACATCAACAAGAATCAGCCATAGGTATACATATGGCCCCTTCCTCATGAACCTCCCTCCCAAATCCCACCCCATCCCATCCATCAGGGTTGTCACAGAACACCATATTTGAGCTCCCTGTGTCATACAGCACATCTCCACTGGCAATCTAATTTTACATATGATAATATATATGTTTCAATGTTACTCTCAAAAACTGCCCCATGTATAGTGCCCCCTCGCCCTAAGTTAATGCTGTTATCTTTGCTGTTACTGGGACTCATCTGAGCTCAGGTCCAGCACTCAGACTGCTCCAAGTGGACACACTGTACCTCCAGTCCAGCTGCTGAGTGTGCACGTTGCCATGCCCAGGGCCTCAGATGGCATGTCACATGATGCTGCCTGGCAGGTCACTCCTGCTCTCACACATGCCCCATAGGTCTATCAGACTTCCCACTGAGACACAAGTTCAGAGATAAGCTATAAACATGTAATGACTGAAAAACAGAACATTAAAAAGTGAACAGGGAACTGAGAGCTTCCAAAAGAGGGAAGGACATACTGTTCAAACTGTGTGTGCATGAAGCCAGTTCTGAGTTGGGCTAATGTCTATCTAGTCAGTAAAACACAGTCTAACTATTCATTATCTTTACAGCTTGCATCCATAGTGATCGGGCTGGCTTTGCTTCTAATTACTCAATGCTGTTGGCTTATGACTTGTTAAATAGTCTGAATACCATGCTAAATGTCTTTTCACTCCCCAGCTACAATCTGGCTATTGCTCTAAAAACCAGCTGCCAGATTTTTGCCCTGGAGCATCTCTTCAGCATCATGATAGAAATTCTTGCCACTTGACCCCACAGCTTGTTCTTTGTTTTACTTCTTAGTTTTGGTGGATAATTTTTTCTGGTAATCTTTGAGGAAGGATGCAATAGCATACCTGAAAACATCTATCTTTTCCTTTACTCCTATTTTGCTTAATTCCTAATTTGACTGCCTTAGATTTCTACTTTGAAAGTATTTTTTCCTATAATTTTGAATAAATTATTCTTTTGGCTTTAAGTTTCTGTGGAGTCTAATGACATTTCTATGATTTATCTCATTCTTCAACTTACAAGAGTATGTATATAAGATGTGATTTAGCTGCCTGTCACTGGAAAACCTCAGACACTAATGCCTTCAGTAGAATACACTGAATTTCTCTTTAACATAATGAAAGTATGCCAGTGATATCAAATTAGAGCCTATGCCAAGGGCATCATTTTACCCTTGTTGCTGTTCAGTCATTAAGTCATGTCTTATCCTTTGCAACGCCATGGACTGCACACTCAAGACTTCCTTGTCCTTCACTATCTCCTGGAGTTTGCTCAAACTCATGTCCATCAAGTTGGTGATTCCATCCAACCATCTCATCCTCTGTCTTCCCCTTCTCCTCCTGTCCTCAATCTTTCCCAGCATCCGGGTCTTTTCCAATGAGGCAGGCCTTCGCATCAGGTGGTCAAAGTATTGCAACTTTAGCATCAGTCCTTCTGATGAATATTCAGGGTTGATTTCCTTTAGGATGGACTGGCTTGATCTCCTTGCAGTCTCAAGGGACTCTCAAGAGTCTTCTCCAACACCACAGTTCAAAAGCATCATTTTACATTAATTACCTCTATAAAGTTTCTATCTCCAAGTTCAGTAATATTCTGGAGATTAAGATATTAACATATGAGTGGAGGGGCACAATTCTGTTCATGAGACTCCTCCTCTTTGTCCTCCAAATTCATGTCTTTCTTATGTGCAGAATGGTTTCACCCTATCACAACAGCTACCAAAGTCTTACTCCATTACAGAACCAACCCTGATTTCAAAATCTCATCTCAGTATCATCTAAATCAAGTGCAGGTTAGATGCAAGCTGTGACTCATCCTGAGGGAACATTCCTCTCTAGCTGTGAACCTGTGAAACTGAGCCAGTTATCTGGGTTTACACATCACAGTATAGACATTGTCATTCCAAAAGGGAAAACGGGAGAGAAGAAAGGGGTCCAAGCAAGTGTGAAACCTAGGATGACAAATTCCATTAGATTTCAAGCCTTGACAATGTGGACCTTTACTCCCTTACTTGTGATGGGAGTGGCAGCTTTGCCAACCTTTGTACCACCTTCAAGGACACATTTCCCTTTCCTTGAGAGATAATGCATGTTTGTAGCTCTGTTGGCTCATTCTCCATACCTCCAGAAGTCTGATGACTTCCGTAAATTTTGTCCCATTTCATCTCCTTTAGTTCAAGCAATAGCATTTCCTTTTGCAAATATTTTCTAAAAAACTTGTTGGTCTTCCATGTATTTCATAGGAGGTCAAGTGATCAAACTTTAAGTTCCTCTTTTTGTCTTTCCTGTATACCTTTGATCTATATGTCTGGCTTGTGAGATGAATTATTTTATCTATAAGTTACACAATATAATCTCTTTAGGAAATGGGGATCCAGTTAAATGTTGATGTTTTCTCCAGAGCAGCCTTTCTAATTTTATACAATACAAAGAGGCTAAGAATTTCACAAATCTTAAGTTATAGTTTCTTCTTATACCTAATGATTTCTTCTTCAACTTATCTCACTCCTCATACATTTTAATGTAAGCAACTACAGAAAATCCAGGCTGCACCGTTTCAATATTTTGCCTAGAAATCTATCTAACTTCATTGTCTACAGGCTAGACTTTCCATAAAGTAGTAGAAAACAATTTGACCAGGTTGTTTACCACTTATAACAATAATCACCTTTCCTTCAGGTTGTAATAATAGAGTCTTCCTTTGACCTGTGATGCCACAAGAGGGAACTTTAATGGTTACACTTCTACCAACACTCTGTCAATGATGATATATGTGTATCACTAAAGCAATGGAAAATTACTCTAGGCCTCCTCTTTCCTTTCTGGTCTCTCACCAGAATCTGCTTTGACATCCTATGTCTACAAACCCTCTTTTTGAGACTGTCTAGAATGTGATCCACTGGAGAAGGGAATGGCAAAACACTACAGTATTTTTGCCTTGAGAACCCCATGAACAGTATGAAAAGGCAAAATGATAGGATACTGAAAGAGGAATATAAAGAACAATAGTGATATACATGAAATACACTATCATTAATATCACTTTCTTAAATCCTTCAGTCCTGGCAGAGACCACAATTAATTTAGAACTTCTCATTTATTTTCTATCAAAGATTTGGCTACAATACAAAAACAAATAGCAAAACCCAATTTTTTTTTTAAGCTCCACTTGGTCGAAGTATAGATGCTGAAGTCAAAACTGAAAATGACTGAAAATGACTGGATTTTCCTATATAGTTGACCTGTTTATTCCAGAAATAGTCACCATTCAGTTACACTAGCCATGATAGATGAACACCTTGAAGATTTATTGAATGCACCAGTTTATGATCAGTAAATGTTCATGTGTATTGCTTTATGTAGACTCTTTGAATACTACAAATTATCAACTACAGATATTTTTTAAGTAAAATTTTTTCTTGGGTTTCCCATTGCACCACCTGAGAAACCCTATGGAATAAATGTAAATGACAAATTGTAAATTAAAATTCTTTCCCAATTCTGAGAATTGTGGACAGAAAAGGAGTATAGAGCGGCTAAAATTAATATAGCCTATTTGAATGTGGGGACTGCCCTGGTGGTTCAGTGGCAAAACATCTGCCTGCCAATGCAGGAGACACAGGAGACTTGGGTTTGATCTTTGGGTCAGGAATATCCTCTGAGAAAGAAATAGCAACCCACTCCAGTATTCTTGCCTGGGAATATTGGACAGCAGTCTGGAGGGTTACAGTCCATGGGGTCGCATAAGAGTCAGACATGACTTGGAGAACAGACAACAATTTGTAGAGATTAATTTGAAAACACTTCAAGTTCAGAATACTGTGGTACCTCACAAAATAGGCATGGGGTGTATATTTAAGTGTGAGACAGACAGGTAGGGAACTTCAGTCTTACCACTGATGGACTTGCATATCCACAGGATTGTTCCTCAGAGCAGAATCGGTGTCTAGGGAACGGAAAGGAAAAAGTCAGGGTGACAAAGAAAACAAAAATATTTATATATGTAGGAACTAGACTGCTTGATAAACAGAAAGAAAAGCTCTTGAAAATAAGGCTTAATATATATTTTTTAAAGTTATAAGGAAAGAGTAAATAGTACTTTTCTAGTTTCTAGAAAAGGATAAATAGTAAATGACAAGTGTCTTATTTATTTTATAATATCTTTAGCACAAACTAAACTGAAGTGGGTTGCCATTGCCTTCTCCAAAAGTGAAACAGCTGTAATGGAGGGTAGGAAAAAAAACAAAAAGTTTTCTTCATTTCCAGACCAAATGCCAACATTAAAACAACATTAAGTACATATAAATGAAGGTAGTTTGGCTGAGACAGGCTGGCAAATATAACATTTAAGTGAAAAAGGCACCAAAATGTTTCCTTCTCTATTAAAACCCCAAAGAAATTTAATTTAAACTTAATTAGAGTTTTAAGTAGAACATTACACATTAATTATCCAGTCTCCAAGGACATGCAAAATAATGTCCTTTTGCAGGAAGTTGGTTCAGCACTGACTAGTTGCCAACTGTCAAACTAAGGAATTTTTAAAGAGAATTGAATGCAGAGGTTTAAAAAGGTAGAGGAATTAAGATAATATATACATGTATAAATAATCAGTAGAGCTCTTGTTATAATTCTCTGTGAAACTATACATTTAAAATGAGAGAAGCATAGTGCAAATGAGAAAGTTTTCATTTAAATCTTTTAAAGATAAGAAAATATATTATCATCTTACATAAATTGTCACTTTTTTAAGAAAAATAACTTCAATTAAAAAATTCAAGTTGAGATATATGTCCTTATAATCCACAAATCTTTTATCATTTATTTATGAATGTTTATTCTTTCAAATAAATGATGAATATGTAAGTTAAATATCCAAATGGTGAATAATGGTACCTAAATGAATTTATAGGAATTTCTTATATGCAAAATATATCATTAATATTTATTATCTTCAAATTGTACATGTACATAATACAAGTAATTGAAGTTAAAATACAGGAAATGATCATGCCTAAGAGTTTGATGTGGATTATGAGCCCAGACATTGGCCAGCCTTCAACAAATGAGAAACTTTAATCAAAAGCTCCGGACCAAACACCATTAACTGTTTAAATAGGAACTAAAGAAAAGCTTTCATTGGGAGCATTTCATGGTGCCTGAAATTCTTAAAAAAGTAAGGAAGTGGTAATCTCCCTCCATCTTCCAATGGTATTTGCATACTGCTATGTGTGTACAGTTTCAAAATATGAATTTTATATGTAAGTGTAAAACATATTCAAATTAAACATTTAAGAATAACAAAATATATTTTGCTTTTAAACTGTATTACCATTCCTCATGTTCATTCTGCTTTTTTCCTATAACCAGTCATTTTAAAATGCTTGAGACATAACCCTTTATATAAATGCATTCTTAGGGGAGACCTTTTGGGAGTTGGTGATGGACAGGGAGGCCTGGCATGCTGCAATTCGCAAAGAGTCAGACACGACTGAGTGACTGAATTGAACTGAGGTTATTTCTCAACAAAACCAGGGGAAAAAATCCCAGGATCACATGGCTACTGGCAGGATTCAGACCAAGGCTCACTGGCTCTCCGTTCTATATTCTTTATCCATTATACAAAATTGTCCCTCAACTTAAAAAGAGAATTTTACAAAAACACTTTGCTTCTCTTTCTCCTCCTCTCATCTTTAAATTCTCACATTTCCATAAACACAGAGTTACTCAGCTGGTTAAGAGTTGAATCCTTTTCTTGGAAGCAGTTCTTGGGTCTTAACTCATACTATCACTAACCTAAGAGCGTCTTGAGACTTTTTTTTGTCTGTTATCAAACCAAATAAAGAACAGAAAGTGAGACAAGGCAGTGTGAAGCAGGACCCATCTTGCTAATCAGACTTTATGTCAAGATTTTATATGAGAAATGGAAAGACCAGAGTAGATGGCTTATAATTCAGATAGGCTGATGGACACAAGGGCTCCTCCTGGAGTTAATTCATTTGTCATGGGGTAAAGGTAGTAAACAGTAACCATATTCTGGATATATTTTGAAGGAAAGACACGTAAGAGTTGAAAATCAATTGGTTAAGAGTATGAGAAAAAAGGTAATAACTGCAAAGACTTTGTCCAGAACAACTGAAAGGATGAAGAAGCCATTTGCTGATACACAGAAGCCTGTGCAAGGGATGGATTTTGAGGGAGTGCTGCTGAATCAATTGCCTCAGATTTCAGCTCAGAGTCTTAATCAGCAAATTAATCTGTCCCTATAGAAAGGAGAAAAGATGAGGGTTTCTGTAATATGCCTCATGAGTTCCTATGTTTTTTTTAATGAATTATAATCTGATAATAGGAGTGGTCCTAAGATGGTGGAGGAATAGGACGGGGATACCACTTTCTCCCCCACAAATTCATCAAAAGAACATACATTTCAATGCTGAGTAAATTTCACAAAACAACTTTTGAATGCTGGCAGAGGACATCAGGCACCCAGANTGTTTTTTTTAATGAATTATAATCTGATAATAGGAGTGGTCCTAAGATGGTGGAGGAATAGGACGGGGATACCACTTTCTCCCCCACAAATTCATCAAAAGAACATACATTTCAATGCTGAGTAAATTTCACAAAACAACTTTTGAATGCTGGCAGAGGACATCAGGCACCCAGAAAAGCAGCTCAGTGTCTTCAAAAAGTGGTAGAAAAAAATATAAAAGACCAAAAAAGGAGACAAAAGAGGTAGGGAGGGAGCTCTGTCCCAGGAAGGGAGTCTTAAAAAGACAGAAGTTTCCAAACACCAGGAAACACTCTCACTGTCGAGTTTGTGGCAAGCCTTGGAAGCACAGAGGGCAACATAACAGGGAGGGAAATAAATAAATAATTAAAACCCACAGATTATGAGCCCAGTGGTAACCTCCCCAGTGGAGAAGCAGTGCAAGTGCCTGCATCTGCCACTAGCAAGCGGGGGCTGGGCAGGGAGGTGCCAGCTGCATTGCTTTTTAAGGAGCAGGCCCGAATGCCCCAAGGGTAACCTGAGCAAACTAACCTGGGCTAGAAAACCAGACTGTGGGATAGCTACCACGCGAAAAGCTCTAACATAAGACACTGCCAGGATTGCACACAGAACAAAGGACAGAACAGAATTAGCCGGTTGCAGACCATCCCCCTCCAGTGACAGGCAGCCAGAGCTGGAAGGGCTGAAAGAGGGCAATCGCAGCCCCAGAGAAACATTAACTACCAAACTGCAAGCAGGTTGCTTTGCTAACTAAGACTTCTTGGGGTTCTGGACAGTCATCATCTGCCTGAGAAGGTGTGCCAGTTGTACACCCAGAAAACTGAACAGCAGGGACAGGAGAGGCGATAAGTCGCAGCAACCGTGCTTGCCAAACACCTGAGCTACTCGGACCTGGGAAGGGCACAAAAAGCAGGCCCAACCGAGTCTGCACTCTGAGGACTACCTGAGTGCCTGAGCCTGAGTGGCTTAGAGCTGGGAGGTGCATGCAGGCCAGGGCCGGCCTCAGACGGGTCCCGGATGAGCAACCTTGAGTCTGAGCTGTGTGCGCCGTGAGCGGGGACAGGCCCAGTGTGGCTGAGATATTGTGAGCACACGCCAGTGTTATTTGTTTGCAGTGTCCCTCCCTCCCCACGGCGTGACTGAACAAGTGTGCCTAAAAAGTGTCCACCACCATCACCCTGTGTCAGGGCAGACATCAGACACTGAAGAGACCAGCAAACAGAAGAAGCTAAACAGAGGGAACCGCCTTGGAAGTGACAGGTGCAATAGATTAAAATCCTGTCGTTAGAACCGACTACATAGGAAGGGGCCCATAGATCTTGAGAAATATAAGCCGGACCAAGGAACTATCCAAAAATGAACTGACCCCACACTGCCACAACAACACCAGATAAAGTCCTAGATATAGCTTTACTATTTTTACAATCATTCTTTTTCTTCATTTTTTTAACTTAAAAAAAAATTTTAAGTACTCTATTATTCCTTTAATTTTCATTTTTATAACCTATTACTTTTCAAAAAAAACCCTATTTTTAAAGCAAACTTCATTTTTTTAAATAATTCTTGTGACTTTTTTCCCCCCCTCTTTTCTTTAATATTGTATTTTTGAAAATCCAACCTCTACTCTAGATTTTTAATCTTTGCTTTTTGGTATTTATTATCAATTTTGTACCTTCAAAAACCCAATCTTCAGTACCCATTTTTACTTGACAGTGAGATTACTGACTTGACTGCTCTCTTCTCTTTTGGACTCTCCTTTTTCTCCACCAGGTCACCTCTGTTTCCTCCCTCCCCCTTCTCTTCTCTACCCAACTCTGTGAATCTCTGTGTTCCAGACGGTGGAGAACACTTAGGGAACTGATTACTGGCTGGATCTGTCCCTCTCCTTTTCATTCCCCCCTTTTTATACTCCTGGCCACCTCTGTCTCCTTACTCCCTCTTCTCTTCTTTATATAACTTTTTCATATAACTCCGTGAACATCTCTGAGAGGTCCAGACTGTGGAGCGCACATAAGGAAGTGATTACTGGCTACCTTGCTCTCTCCTATTTTGATTCCACCTCATTTCATTCGGGTCACCTCTAATTCCCTCCTCCCTCATCTCTTATCCATGTAACTCTGTGAACCTCTCTGGGTGTCCCTCAATGTGGAGAAACTTTTCATATTTAACCTAGATGTTTTATCAATAGTGCAGTATAGAGGGAGAAGTCTTGAGACTACTGTAAAAATAAGACTAAAAACCAGAAGCAGGAGCCTTAAGTCCAACTCATGAGAACTTCAGAGAACTCCTGACTCCAGGGAACATTAATCGATAGGAGCTCATCAAATACCTCCATACCTACACTGAAACCAAGCACCACCCACCCAAGGGCCAACAAGTTCCAGAGCAAGACATATCACGCAAATTCTCCAGCAA
Source organism: Oreotragus oreotragus (assembly GCA_006410675.1). Taxonomy (NCBI): domain Eukaryota; kingdom Metazoa; phylum Chordata; class Mammalia; order Artiodactyla; family Bovidae; genus Oreotragus; species Oreotragus oreotragus. The sequence continues at coordinate 16,182 of SJYX01017635.1, read as the reverse complement.
CACAGGAACACAGCCCTGAGCTTCAATATACAGGCTGCCCAAAGTTACTCCAAAACCACAGACATCTCATAACTCATTACTGGACACTTCATTGCACTCCAGAGAGAAGAAATCCAGCTGCACCCACCAGAACACCAACACAAGCTTCCCTAACCAAGAAACCTTGACAAGCCACTGATACAACCCACCCACAGTGAGGAAACTCCACAATAAAGAGAACTCCACAAACTGCCAGAATACAGAAAGGCCACCCCAAACTCGGTAATATAAACAAGATGAAGTGACACAGGAATACCCAACAGGTAAAGGAACAGGATAGTGAAAAGTGAAAGTGAAGTCACTCAGTCATGTCTGACTCTTTGTGACCCTGTAGACTGTAGCCCACCAAGCTCCTCCATCCATGGGATTCTCCAGGCAAGAATATTGGAGTGGGTTGCCATTTCCTTCTCCAGAAAGGAAAAGGATAAATGCACACCAAACCAAACCAAAGAGGAAGAGATAGGGAATCTACCTGATAAAGAAATCCAAATAATGATAGTGAAAATGATCCAAAATCTTGAAATAAAAATGGAATCACAAATAGCCTGGAGACAAGGATTGAGAAGATGCAAGAAAGGTTTAACAAGGACCTAGAAGAAATAAAAAAGAGTCAATATATAATGAATAATGGAATAAATGAGATCAAAAACACTCTGGAGGCAACAAATAGCAGAATATCGGAGGCAGAAGACAGGATTAGTGAAGTAGAAAATAGAATCGTAGAAATAAATGAATCAGAGAGGAAAAAAGAAAAACAAATTAAAAGAAATGAGGACAATCTCAAAAACCTCCAGGACAATATGAAACACTCCAACATTCGAATTATAGGAGTCCCAGAAGAAGACAAAGAAAGACCATGAGAAAATACTTGAGAAGATAATATTTGAAACTTCTAAAATGGGGAAGGAAATAATCACCCAAGTCCAAGAAACCCAGAGAGTTCCAAACAGGATAAACCCAAGGCAAAACACCCCAAGACACATATTAATCAAATTAACAAAGATCAAACACAAAGAACAAATATTAAAAGCAGCAAGGGAAAAACAACAAATAACACACAAGGGGATTCCCATAAGGATAACAGCTGATCTTTCAATAGAAACTCTTCAGGCCAGGAGGGAATGGCAAGACATATTTAAAGTGATGAAAGAAAATAACCTACAGCCCAGATTACTGTACCCAGCAAGGATCTCATTCAAATATGAAGGAGAAATCAGAAGCTTTACAGACAAGCAAAAGCTGAGAGAATTCAGCACCACCAAACCAGCTCTCCAACAAATGCTAAAGGATATTCTCTAGACAGGAAACACAAAAAGGGTGTATAAACCCGAACCCAAAACAATAAAGTAAATGGCAACGGGATCATACTTATCAATAATTACCTTAAACGTAAATGGGTTGAATGCCCCAACCAAAAGGCAAAGACTGGCTGAATGGATACAAAAACAAGACCCCTATATATGCTGCCTACAAGAAACCCACCTCAAAACAAGGGACACATACAGACTGAAAGTGAAGGGCTGGAAAAAGATATATCATGCAAATAGAGACCAAAAGAAAGCAGGAGTGGCAATACTCATATCTGATAAAATAGACTTTAAAACAAAGGCTGTGAAAAGAGACAAAGAAGGCCACTACATAATGATCAAAGGATCAATCCAAGAAGAAGATATAACAATTATAAATATATATGCACCCAACATAGGAGCACCGCAATATGTAAGACAAATGCTAACAAGTATGAAAGGGGAAATTGACAATAACACAATAATAGTGGGAGACTTTAATACCCCACTCACACCTATGGACAGATCAACTAAACAGAAAATTAACAAAGAAACGCAAACTTTAAATGATACAATAGACCAGTTAGACCTAATTGATATCTATAGGACATTTCACCCCAAAACAATGAATTTCACCTTTTTCTCAAGTGCTCACGGAACCTTCTCCAGGATAGATCACATCCTGGGACATAAATCTAACCTTGATAAATTCAAAAAAATCGAAATCATTCCAAGCATCTTTTCTGACCATAATGCATTAAGATTAGATCTCAATTACAGGAGAAAAACTATTAAAAATTCCAACATTTGGAGGCTGAACAATACGCTTCTGAATAACCAACAAATCACAGAAGAAATCAAAAAAGAAATCAAAATGTGCATAGAAATGAATGAAAATGAAAACACAACAACCCAAAACCTGTGGGACACTATAAAAGCAGTGCTAAGAGGAAAGTTCATAGCAATACAGGCATACCTCAGGAAACAAGAAAAAAGTCAAATAAATAACCTAACTCTACACCTAAAGCAACTAGAAAAGGAAGAAATGGAGAACCCCAGAGTTAGTAGAAGGAAAGAAATCTTAAAAATTAGGGCAGAAATAAATGCAAAAGAAACAAAAGAGACCATAGCAAAAATCAACAAAGCCAAAAGCTGGTTTTTTGAAAAGATAAATAAAATTGACAAACCATTAGCCAGACTCATCAAGAAACAAAGGGAGAAAAATCAAATCAATAAAATCAGAAATGAAAATGGAGAGATCACAACAGACAACACAGAAATACAAAGAATCATAAGAGACTACTATCAGCAATTATATGCCAATAAATTGGACAACGTGGAAGAAATGGACAAATTCTTAGAAAAATACAACTTTCCAAAACTGAACCAGGAAGAAATAGAAAATCTTAACAGACCCATCACAAGCACGGAAATTGAAACTGTAATCAGAAATCTTCCAGCAAACAAAAGCCCAGGTCCAGACGGCTTCACAGCTGAATTCTACCAAAAATTTCGAGAAGAGCTAACACCTATCCTACTCAAACTCTTCCAGAAAATTGCAGAGGAAGGTAAACTTCCAAACTCATTCTATGAGGCCACCATCACCCTAATACCAAAACCTGACAAAGATGCCACAAAAAAAGAAAACTACAGGCCAATATCACTGATGAACATAGATGCAAAAATCCTCAACAAAATTCTAGCAATCAGAATCCAACAACACATTAAAAAGATCATACACCATGACCAAGTAGGCTTTATCCCAGGAATGCAAGGATTCTTCAATATTCGCAAATCAATCAATGTAATTCACCACATTAACAAATTGAAAAATAAATGCCATATGATTATCTCAATAGATGCAGAGAAGGCCTTTGATAAAATTCAACATCCATTTATGATAAAAACTCTCCAGAAAGCAGGAATAGAAGGAACATACCTCAACATAATAAAAGCTATATATGACAAACCCACAGCAAACATTATCCTCAATGGTGAAAAATTGAAAGCATTTCCCCTAAAGTCAGGAACAAGACAAGGATGTCCACTTTCACCGCTACTATTCAACATAGTTCTGGAAGTTTTGGCCACAGCAATCAGAGCAGAAAAAGAAATAAAAGGAATCCAAATTGGAAAAGAAGAAGTAAAACTCTCACTGTTTGCAGATGACATGATCCTCTACATAGAAAACCCTAAAGACTCCACCAGAAAATTACTAGAGCTAATCAATGAATATAGTAAAGTTGCAGGATATAAAATCAACACACAGAAATCCCTTGCATTCCTATACACTAATAATGAGAAAGTAGAAAACGAAATTAAGGAAACAATTCCATTCACCATTGCAACGAAAAGAATAAAATACTTAGGAATATATCTACCTAAAGAAACTAAAGACTTATATATAGAAAACTATAAAACACTGATGAAAGAAATCAAAGAGGACACTAATAGATGGAGAAATATACCATGTTCATGGATTGGAAGAATCAATATAGTGAAAATGAATATATTACCCAAAGCAATCTACAGATTCAATGCAATCCCTATCAAGCTACCAGCGGTATTTTTCACAGAACTAGAACAAATAATTTCAAGATTTGTATGGAAATACAAAAAACCTCGAATAGCCAAAGCAATTTTGAGAAAGAAGAATGGAACTGGAGGAATCAACTTACCTGACTTCAGGCTCTACTACAAAGCCACAGTCATCAAGACAGTGTGGTACTGGCACAAAGACAGAAATATAGATCAATGGAACAAAATAGAAAGCCCAGAGATAAATCCACACACATATGGACACCTTATCTTTGACAAAGGAGGCAAGAATATACAATGGAGTAAAGACAATCTCTTTAACAAGTGGTGCTGGGAAAACTGGTCAACCACTTGTAAAAGAATGAAACTAGATCACTTTCTAACACCACACACAAAAATAAACTCAAAATGGATTAAAGATCTAAATGTAAGACCAGAAACTATAAAACTCCTAGAGGAGAACATAGGCAAAACACTCTCCGACATAAATCACAGCAGGATCCTCAATGATCCGCCTCCCAGAATACTGGAAATAAAAGCAAATATAAACAAATGGGATCTAATTAAAATTAAAAGCTTCTGCACAACAAAGGAAACTATAAGCAAGGTGAAAAGACAACCCTCTGAATGGGAGAAAATAATAGCAAATGAAGCAACTGACAAACAACTAATCTCAAAAATATACAAGCAACTTATACAGCTCAATTCCAGAAAAATAAACGACCCAATCAAAAAATGGGCCAAAGAACTAAATAGACATTTCTCCAAAGAAGACATACGGATGGCTAACAAACACATGAAAAGATGCTCAACGTCACTCATTATCAGAGAAATGCAAATCAAGACCACAATGAGATACCACTTCACACCAGTCAGAATGGCTGCGATCCAAAAGTCTGCAAGCAATAAATGCTGGAGAGGGTGTGGAGAAAAGGGAACCCTTTTACACTGTTGGTGGGAATGCAAACTAGTACAGCCACTATGGAGAACAGTGTGGAGATTCCTTAAGAAATTGCAAATAGAACTGCCTTATGACCCAGCAATCCCACTGCTGGGCATACACACCGAGGAAACCAGAATAGAAAGAGACACATGTACCCCAATGTTCATTGCAGCACTGTTTATAATAGCCAGGACATGGAAACAACCTAGATGTCCATCAGCGGATGAATGGATAAGAAAGCTGTGGTATATATACACAATGGAGTATTACTCAGCCATTAAAAAGAATACATTTGAATCAGTTCTAATGAGGTCGATGAAACTGGAGCCGATTATACAGAGTGAAGTAAGCCAGAAAGAAAAACACCAATACAGTATACTAACACATATATATGGAATTCAGAATATGGTAATGATAACTCTGTATGCGAGACAGCAAAAGAGACACAGATGTATAAAACAGTCTTTTGGACTCTGTGGGAGAAGGAGAGGATGTGATGTTTTGGGAGAATGGCATTGAAATATGTATAATATCATATAAGAAATGAATCGCCAATCTAGGTTCAATGCAGGATACAAGATGCTTGGGGCTGGTGCACTGGGATGACCCAGAGAGATAGTATGGGAAGGGAGGTGGGAGGGGGGTTCAGGATCGAGAACACGTGTACAACTGTGGCGGATTCATGTTGATGTATGGCAAAACCAATACAGTATTGTAAAGTAAAATAAGGTAAAAAATAAATTTTAAATAAAAAAAAGAATTAAAATCTAATAATAAAGCTATGACCAACCTAGACAGCAGATTAAAAAGCAGACACATTACTTTGCCAACAAAGTTCTGTCTAGTCAAAGCTATGGTTTTTTCAGTAGTCATGTATGGATGTGAGAGTTGGACTATAAAGAAAGCTGAGTGCCAAAGAATTGATGCTTTTGAACTGTGGTGTTGGAGAAGACTCTTGAGAGTCCCTTGGACTGCAAGGAGATCCAACCAGTTCATTCTAAAGGAAATCAGTCCTGAATATTCATTGGAAGGACTGATGCTGAAGCTGAAACGCTAATACTTTGGCCATCTGATGCGAAGAACTGACTCACTGGAAAAAACCCTGATGCTGGGAAAGACTGAAGGCAGGAGTCAACAGAGGACGAGATGGTTGGACACCATCACCGACTCAATGGACATGAGTTTGAGTAATCTCCGGGAGTTGGTGGTGGACAGGGAAGCCTAGCATGCTGTAGTCCATGGGGTCACAAAGAGTCGGTCACAACTGAGCAACTGAAATGAACAATCTGATATCTAATTAAGAGAAAGGATAGTAGAAACCTACCAATGATGAAAACTCATGATGCCTGCAGAGAATTTAACATGGATCATGAAAGAAAGAGGTGGCTTAAAAAACTATTAAAATCTGAGAGAACAGACAATTTATTAAGGCAGTTTGCTAAAACTTAATCCAAGGAATCTTAAGGACTGGAATTTTCATTAAAAATACAAAGCCCCAAAGTATGAAAATCAGACTAACTCTACAAGAAAGTGTGTCAAGACCTGTTCTGGTTCCACACCATGGAAACTCTGTATAGTGACCACACTTGTCCCAGTACTTGGAACAGGCCTTCTAGAAAGAAACACAAACCAGTAACAGGGACTTGTGAAGCATGTGGGAGATAAGAGAAGTGGTAATAGTGGTGATAACCTCTTCGAGAATGTATATGCACTAGATGTGCCTAGTCAGTATAACATTTATTTATAAAGTGTAAAAGGCTCATCAAACCTATGTTGCACTCATGCTGATTTATTTAGGGATGAATGGCACCATTAAAAGAAAAGAAGCAACATGAAATATAAGTTAGTCATGGAGAAGAAGTCAGGAGAGTTGGAGGAATGGGCTGTAGCTTTCAAAAAGAAAGGAAGAAATAAGACAAGAACAAATGGTTACATATCTCTGAAAATAAGATTTAGCTTTTAGATAATGGCTTAGAATTCAAGCTCCTGGGTAGGAATGGAGTGTACCTTTTAAGAATCAGAAAGATAATGTTTGCTCAAGGGCAAGTTAACCTGACCAAGTGAATTGTGACCTGAAGACAAAGGTGAGAGAACATCCAGATATAGCCAAAGCTGGGAGAGAAAAAAGTTACTGCTTCATGTTCTTCATGAGGAAAATAATTAAGGGAGCTGGAAAGATTATTTCTTATTGCAGAAGTCTATATACTAATTCATGAAGCATGGGCAACCCATGAAGTAAAACTCAGTTAAAAAAAAGAGAGGTCTCACAGCTTTATGGAATGACTGTAGTTGAAATAATCTAGGTCCAGGTTCTAGTCTTGATTTATTAATAAGCTAGAAGGGGGATCTTGGGCAAACCAGGTCTCCCTTCTGAAACAGAGATAACATTACCTTCTTGAAGAGTTGTAAAGATTAATATTGATGCCCTTAAATGACCTCTACCTGACAGATTCCTTCCATTCCCTCTGCAGAAAAGAATAACTAATACCAATGACACAAAATGTTTGCAGCTAGATGGCTGTTTTCTAGTACAACCACACCTTTCTGCTCCTATTATTTAGAGCTGTATATTTACAAGGAGTCAGAGAAATTTACTCCCAAGTCTGTTTATACTAACAATCATAATTGTACTATAGTTATGTAGTTTGATTAAACATTATGTCAATCAGTAGAATGAGTACAAGAACAGAAGTTTCTATAAAAAATTAAATTGAAATAAATGACCCAATAAAGATGAAGTACTAAACAATTGTTATCAAATCCAGTTTAGGCAGGATAACCATAAAGTTTTGCTTAAAAGTCACAAAAACCTGTAATTTGCACTCCTATTGCTTTGAAGATTTCTTTGGGTTCTTCCTCCAATTTACATCATCAGAAACTGGAAATCCTTTAAACTCACACATTTATGGTTAATTAATCTTGACAAAAGAGGCAAGGATATACAATGGAGAAAAAGCCAATCTCTTCATTAAGTGGTGCTGAGAACACCGGAGGGCTACATTCAAAAAAATGAAACTAGAACATTTTTTAACACCACATACAAACATAAATTCAAAATGGATTAAAGATCTAAATGTAAGACTGGAAAACCATAAAATTCATATGGTAGCAATATATTTTTGTATGTCTCCTGAAGCAAAGGAAATAAAAGCAAAAATAAACAAGTAGGACCCAATTAAACTTAAAAGCTTTTGCTCAGCAAAGGAAACCATCAATAAAACTGAATAACCTACTGAATGGGAGAAAATATTTGCAAATGATATGACTGATAAGGTATGTTAATATTCAACATATATAAACAGTTCACATAATTCAATATAAAAAATAATCTAATAATGAGCTGAACTGAATAAACATTTTCCTAAAGAGAACATGCAAAGGCCAACAGGCACCTGAAAAGATGCTCCATATTACTAATCATCAGGGAAATGCAAATCAAAACCACAATGAGATATCACCTTACACCTGTCAGAATGGCTACCATCAAAAAGGACAGAAGTAACAAACACTGGCAATGCTGTGGAAAAAAAGGAACTTTGGTACACTGGTTGGTGGGAATGTAAACTGGAGTAGCCACCATGGAAAACAGTAGGAAGGTTTCTCAAAAAACTAAAACTAATGCATGACTCAGCAAGTCCACTCCTGGTCATGTACCAACAAAAAAACCCCAGAAACACTAATTCAATACATGTACTGCAACATTCATGGCAGGATTATTTACAGTTGCCAAGATATGGAAGCAATCTAAGTGTTATTAATGGATGAAAGGATAAAGACAATGTGCTATATACAGTGAGTCCCCTACATATGAACCTCCAAGTTGCAAACTTTAAAAGATGCATATGTGCATTCCATCAATGTCAGGCATGAGTGAAACTCCAGCTTGCCCGCCATCTATCGCTGATGCTCCTTCAGCTCGAACATCTTCCATCTACCCTCTTTCCTTCACTAACACTTGCCTGTTCACTTAACAGCAGCCCCTATACGCCAGCTATTGTACTGTACTACTAAACATTTCAAGTTACTGTAAGATTAAAATTTTTGTTTTTTTTTAATTACTGTGTGAGAAATATTATAAACCTATTACAGTACAGTACTATATAGTCAATTCTGTTAGTGGGGTACTTGGGCTAACTTTGTTGGACTTACAAACTAAATGGACTTATGAATGCACTTTCAGAACAAAGCTCATTCAAAAGTCAGGGACATATTGCATACACACACACACACACACACACACACACACACACACACACAAATGGAATACTACTCAGTCATAAAAAATGAATAAAATTTTGGCATTGTAGCAACATGAATGGATATGGAGAGAATTATAATAACTGAAATAAGTCAGACAGAGAAAGACAAACACTGTATGGCATCACTTACATGGGGAATCTAAAAAATAAATGAGTGAATATAACCAAAAGAAGCAGAATCAAGATACAGAGAACAAACTAAAGGTTATCAGCAGGGAGAGGGAAAGGGGAGAGGCAATATAGGAGTATAGGATTAAGAGGTACGAACTACTGTGTATAAAAAAAAATAAATTATACTATACAGCTGTCAAAATTACAAATCTCACAATGATAAAGGTCTGATGTATTTGCATGTTTACATATTTTAAAATATGCACATATACTGCAGATGGTGATTGCAGCCATGAAATTAAAAGATGCTTACTCCTTGGAAGAAAAGTTATGACCAACCTAGATAGCATATTGAAAAGCAGAGACATTACTTTGCCAACAAACGTCCGTCTAGTCAAGCCTATGGTTTTTCCAGGTCATGTATGGATGTGAGTTGGACTGTGAAGAAGGCTGAGCACCGAAGAATTGATGCTTTTGAATGAGCTAAAAAGCCTCTGGATGAAAGTGAAGGAGGAGAGTGAAAAAGTTGGCTTAAAGCTCAACATTCAGAAAATGAAGATCATGGCATCCGGTCCCATCACTTCATGGGAAATAGATGGGGAAACAGTGGAAACAGTGGCTGACTTTCTTTTTTTGGGCTCCAAAATCACTGCCTATGGTGACTGCAGCCATGAAATTAGAAGACGCTTACTCCTTGGAAGAAAAGTTATGACCAACCTGGATAGTACATTCAAAAGCAGAGACATTACTTTGCCAACTAAGGTCCGCCTAGTCAAGGCTATGGTTTTTCCTGTGGTCATGTATGGGATGTGAAAATTGGACTGTGAAGAAAGCTGAGCACCGAAGAATCGATGCTTTTGAACTGTGGTGTTGGAGAAGACTCTTGAGAGTCCCTTGGACTGCAAGGAGATCCAACCAGTCCATTCTGAAGAATAACCCTGGGATTTCTTTGGAAGGAATGAGGCTAAAGCTGAAAGTCCAGTACTTTGGCCACCTCATGCGAAGAGTTGACTCACTGGAGAAGACTCTGATGCTGGGAGGGATTGGGGGCAGGAGGAGAAGGGGATGACCGAGGATGAGATGGCAGGATGGCATCACGGACTCGATGGACGTGTCTGAGTGAATTCCGGGAGATGGTGATGGATAGGGAGGCCTGGCGTGCTGCGATTCATGGGGTCGCAAAGAGTCGGACACAACTGAGCGACTGAACTGAACTGTGGTGTTCGAGAAGACTCTTGAGAGTCCCTTGGACTGCAAGGAGATCCAACCCGTCCATTCTGAAGATCAGCCCTGGAATTTCTTTGGAGGGAATGATGCTGAAGCTGAAACTTCAGTACTTTGGCCACCTCATGCGAAGAGTTGACTCATTGGAAAAGACTCTGATGCTGGGAGGGATTGGAGGCAGGAGGAGAAGGGGATGACCGAGGATGAGATGGCAGGATGGCATCACGGACTCGATGGACGTGTCTGAGTGAATTCCGGGAGATGGTGATGGATAGGGAGGCCTGGCGTGCTGCGATTCATGGGGTCGCAAAGAGTCGGACACAACTGAGCGACTGAACTGAACTGTGGTGTTCGAGAAGACTCTTGAGAGTCCCTTGGACTGCAAGGAGATCCAACCCGTCCATTCTGAAGATCAGCCCTGGAATTTCTTTGGAGGGAATGATGCTGAAGCTGAAACTTCAGTACTTTGGCCACCTCATGCGAAGAGTTGACTCATTGGAAAAGACTCTGATGCTGGGAGGGATTGGAGGCAGGAGGAGAAGGGGATGACCGAGGATGAGATGGCAGGATGGCATCACGGACTCGATGGATGTGAGTCTGAGTGAACTCTGGGAGTTGGTGATGGACAGGGAGGCCTGGCGTGCTGCGATTCATGGGGTTGCAAAGAGTCGGACACAACTGAGTGACTGAACTGAACTGATGTTTAAAAACACAGGAATAAAAAAAAACAAACACAGGAATATGCAAAATACTAATGGTGGTGAACTATGGAGGTTGATTTCATTGTGATTTTCTCTATGTCCAGAATTTCCTACACTGAAGATGTACTACTTTTGTAGTAGAAAAATAAATAAAGGCTTTCTTCAGTAACAAATTAGTCAAAACAAAGAGAAAAAACATACAAAAGTACTTTCTCAACATTTAAGCCTTACACTAGAATTACAAATCCATTTATGGCTTTACTGAACATGTTTTGACTAATGAACATAAATTTAATCCACCCCCCACAAACACACAAAAAAGCCTGTGTGCAAATTCATTCATAGCTAGTAAGACTCAGCAATTACTGTTAATAACTGTCTTCTTAAAAAAAAAAGCTATTTTACTATTTGGTGATTTCTCTACATTTTCAATAGTCATGAACAAGAATAATTCCAATTCAAATTATAATATAGTGTATTAAATTAATTTTCCTATTTCCATTTTCTATCTCAAAGATTTCACTTTGAGATAATTCTTGACATGCTTTTATTACTGCCAATAATAACTGCAAGTTCTCAAAATTAAAATCTAATTTTTTTTAAGTATATTGATTTTGTTATGTCCACCCTTAGTCAATGGAGAAGGAAATGGCAACCCACTCCAGTATTCTTGCCTGGAGAATCACAGGGACAGGGAAGCCTGGTGGGCAGTCATCAATGGGGTCGCACAGAGTTGGAAATGACTGAAGCAACTTAACAATAACAACCCTTAGTCAAATTCTTTAAAAATGTATAGATATAAAACAGCATATATTTTAAGATATACCAGATTAAAATAACATTTTCCTGAAAGTTAAATTCTCCAAGGGAAGTAGCTAATTTCCAAATCTTCTAACACCTTTTCAAGTAAATTCTCATTACAGCAAAGGGATTGCTTCAAATACAAAGTCTTTTTATTTTCCCTTGACAAGATCACACTGCTGCATGCATAAAATCCATGATTAATACGGCAAATGAGTTCAACATTCTAAGATACTAACTCCAATTCTATCAATTACATTTCTCCTCTCTGTTACAAATCTAATTGCCAAGATTTGGGCAATTTTAATTCTTTTTTAAAAATATTTGCAGTTCATTTTCACTGCTAATGAACAATACTTTATACTAATGGCATTATTTCACAAACACCCACTAGTTTGTCATATCATCATAATAAAATACTAAAAAAGATAGCCTTGGACTTTATGTTGTTTAAAAATTCTCTTAATAGCTGTTTAAACCAAAATTCGGAAAACTAAGGTGCTTAAACATCACTTCTCAGGTAAGGCCTATCCTGACCCTGTATTTAAAATTGCAGCCACTCCTCCCTCCCAACCCTCAACCCAAACACCCCTACTCCAGGCCAGGCCCTCCTTAGTCTCTTCCTTTTTTTCCTCAGCACTTATTACCATCTAACAGACAGTATAACTGACTTGTCTTCTTTGACTTCTTGTGAAGTTTTGCCCATTTTGCTCCCAGCTGCTCCCTCAGTCCCTAGCACAGTGCTTGTGATTTAGAGCTGCTGTTGAATGAAAAATTTTACAAGATATATGGTGGAGGCTGTTGCTTTTCCCTGAGTCACATGCTGGTGACTTACACAAATACGTGGGAAGTGAAATATTTAATTTTGTAATCAGAGTAAATCTTCACCCTGCTTAAGGCTATTGTTTTTCCAGTAGTCATGAATGGATGTGAGAGTTGGACTGTGAAGAAGGCTGAGTGCCGAAGAATAGATGCTTTTGAACTGTGGTGTTGGAGAAGACTCCTGAGAGTCCCTTGAACTGCAAGGAGATCCAACCAGTCCATTCTGAAGGAGATCAGATTTCTTTGGAAGGGGATTTCTTTGGAAGGAATGATGCTAAAGTTGAAACTCCAGTACTTTGGCCACCTCATGCAAAGAGTTGACTCACTGGAAAAGACACTGACGCTGGGAGGGATTGGGGGCAGGAGGAGAAGGGGATAACCGAGGATGAGATGGCTGGATGGCATCACGGACTCGATGGATGTTGAGTCTGAGTGAACTCCAGGAGCTGGTGACGAACAGGGAGGCCTGGCGTGCTGCGATTCATGGGGTCGCAGAGTCGGACACAACTGAGCGACTGAACTGAACTGAACTGAAGCTGGAAAACACTCTCGTAGCCTCAACTGAGATGTATTAATGCTTCCATGGTTGAAGATAAGCATATGTCCCTATGATAGTGGCTCAGAACCTAAAAATATACATTAAGCCCAGGCAAAGAGAATTCAGATGTCTGGAATCTTCCAGGAAAAAGGGTCAAGGTGCTGCTTTTTCTTTTTGCTATTCTTTGGGTCTCAAATGACTCTTCTTACTGTTATTAACCATAAATCATATCAACAGTGTTCCTCACTGTGCTTACTGTACATGCTTTCCATGTATTACCTTATTTAATAACTGTCATAATGACTTGAAGAAATTTACTATTAACCACATCAATCTATAGGGACATGGAGATTTAAATATTTTCCCCAAACACCTGGTGGGTGGTAGACGTCTCTGGCATTTAAAGTTTGCATCTTAAAAACACTATGCAAATATTGCTCCCCCGCTCATCATGACCATGTAATTTGTCATGAGTTACAAGAATTCATGGATTCCAGGAGGGAGGTGGGAGGGGGGGGTCAGGATGGGGAACATGTGTACACCCGTGGTGGATTCATGTTGATGTATGGCAAAACCAATACAATATTGTAAAGTAATTAGCCTCCAATTAAATAAATTTAAAAAAATAAAAATACAAAAAAAAAAAAAAGAATTCATGGATTCCAACATCATTATTATTACCTGACTAATCCTACTCATGTTATCCTAAGCACAGACCATATACAAAAGGGATAACTTCTGTGGATATAGAATAAGCTCTAGTAATGTGTAATTATGAATATCTCCTGATGGGACTATTTATATCAAAGAAATTTCAGGCTACAAAAGCAGATAAGCCAACAGTCAGTAGGGAAAAAGTGAAACTAACAAAAATCCCAGAAGTTTGCAATAATAACAACAGAAACACAGCAAAAAGTGTTATTATCAGAAAATTTTCCTACTTAAAATGTTCATTTATTATGGAACGTGAATATATGGAAAAGAGAAATATTGCTTTGCAAAAGAAGTCTTTTTCACATATTCCTAGAAAAGGCTTGACAGATTTAAAATAAAATGGTTTAAATACTAAATGACTTTCTGAAAACTATAGGGAAAGAAAAATGCATTAGGTAAGCCTGTTTAATTTTACTTCTTGTCCTAAGACTGAAATGAGATTTGTGATATCCATGCACGATCTCATACTTCAAACATTCCAAAACACCAAGACAAACTTTCAAAACTTATTTTCCTACATATTTTCTATCTTTATTTTCTTATTAGAAATTAACATGATTAAAGTAAGAATTCATCTCTATATTAGGCACAAAAAGGATACTCATAGCCTTTCAAATCACAAACACACCTATTTAGTAAACCTCATTAGTAGCTGGCATTGTTAAGATAGCCCTGATTTGCTACTTTTCAAGTTCTTAACATGTTTGACATATTTAACAGTCACAGCTGTTGTTTTAAAATGAATACAGTAACTACATTTAAAATTATTTTCAAACATGAGATTAAGAAAAAAGAATCATGTCCTCTAAGAATAAAAACATTCAAAACTGGTCTCATAAGCATAGATTTTAAATTTCATACATTTAAAACTGTGGATTTATTTTAAGCCCATCATTTATGCAAGTAGAAAGCACTGACAGCAACAAAATGTGTGATCTGTTGCCCTAATTTTCTAGCACAAACCATACACAACTTAGCTATTTGACAGACATAAACAGTTTCACTCAGTGAAAATGAGTGAAAATTTTCCAATTTCACTGGAAAATGGTTGATGCTCTTAGATGTTTTTAACAACTTATGCTTTCCATGTGTTATCACTGTAAATAAGTTATCATTACTATACCGGTCTATAATTACATCTTAAATGACTTAAAATGATGGGAGCTATTATTCACTGGCTCTTTTAAACCACCCCACATAGTTAAACTTCTTGAGTTCTTCTACCTGCATTTTATAGTGATTTTATATCCTCAGATGTCAAGTTATCAGCCCTACATTATTCTCTCTAGGACTGCTCCAATTTTACTACCTCCTGCTAAAATATTTGTGGTAGGGAAACCATTAAAATAGCCTCATTCAGGTCTTGTACAAAAAAAAAAAAGTAAATTGCCTCAGAAAAGTCTTTGAAAGGTACTGCATATAGACTTGGTGGGTGTACAGAGCATGTGACATTTATTTAGCAAATCAGTAAACTCTTAAATCTTTTGAGAGTTTAGCCATGTGCCAAAGTTCACAAGGCAATGACTCCTGAGTGAGTGAACCATTCTGTCGTGTTTGAGTGGAAAAGCATCTGGCACAGATCCTGGAACACAGTAGGTTCTCAGTGTACATACACATCATGTGTATGTACAAGTTGTGTGTCTGTTTGAGACATAAAAAGGGCCTGGAGGAGGCATACAAAGCTGTCTAACTAGATTATGAAGGGCATCATGAATTAAAAAGGACTGACTTTTGCTTCATCTCCTTTTGTATGAAAATTTTTAGGTCAGGCTTAATCACTTATAATTTATATCCAGGTTTCTGTGTCCAAAAAAGCAATGCAAGCACAAAAGATCATTTCTACACTGTGTAGTTGGGACGACTGTCCTCACTGCATACCTGTCAGTCACAAGTGAGTGAGCTCTGTCTTACTGAAATGCTCAGAAGGACCTGTGAATGCTGCATAGCATAGTAACCATCACTTTTTCCTCCTTCATGTCATAGCTCAGTAGCATCATTTTAAGTCATGCTTCAGAGTACACCGATAGATCTTTGACTTTCCAGCTTGCAGTTGCTCCTTTTGTTTCATGACATACTATCTATTAAGAGGACCCTAGCACATACAGTGTCAGTGGGGTTGCAGACTATATATAACCTTTATGATGGGCTGGCTGCATTCCTGTACCATAATCTTAAAGGGAGAAAAACGGTTTCATTTTCCCCCCCT
>SJYX01017634.1:129619-196280 GCA_006410675.1 Oreotragus oreotragus | reverse complement strand
CAGAATGTCTGGCTCTAGATGAGTGATCACATCATCGTGGTTATCTGGGTCTTTTTTGTACAGTTCTTCTGCATATTCTTGCTAGTTCTTCTTAATAACTTCTCCTTCTAAGGTCCACACCATTTTTTGTATATAAAATGCCAAAAATAAAAAAATTTTGTAACTCTTTAGGTAACTTAGGTTACATAATTGCAAATCGTTTTTAATAACTAATTTATTATATATTATATTATAACTGGTACACTTAATCATTACAAAACATATAGCAAATAAAAACTTCTAAAATTACAAAATTTAAATAAATCTTATTAATATATTGTCACCTTTGAAGTTATAAAATATATTTCCTGTTTCTTTATAAAACGTGTTTTGGAATGTATAAAAAAGATATGCTTTTTCTGAGACTAAAAAATTCCTTGGTGTTTTGTGAGCAAAAGGATAACTAAGGATATGCCAAACAAAACTATCCCAAGAAAGAAACAAAAACTTTATAAGCACTGCATGACATCTAATTCTCAGCACTTGCCTTCAGAACTTAATTATGTATTAGGGGCTCCATTTCAATTCTGTCTAACTTGAGATTTAAGATGTAAGATTTTGAATTCTGGAATGTTTCTCAAGGAGTGTGTTTGAAAGTCAGGTAATTGACTTTACTACTCATCAGTGACATAGTGACTTCTCAGATCGTGACCAAAATCTGATATGGACTGGTGCGCTCCTGTTAATTACCTGCACAGGTATTAATTCCATCTCTGTGAAATTTCTGTCTGGAAGAAGGTCACATTTGTGAGTGGTCTTGACTTCTGACAAGCAAGTTGTTTGAGTAAGATAGTGCTTCTTCTCAGAATCAAGGAAAACCTAACTCACTGAGTGGGCAGCTGTGATGTGGGCAGTATCAAAACCTGTGCTTAAGAAATGATGCTTAGAAATCATTCCCTCTAAATTTTAAAGGCTGAGTGAAAAGTCAGGGAGTAGTAAATCATGCTACAGAAACAGAAGGAAATTTAAGAATAAATGAAAGAATATGTTTGCTTCCATACTTTTTAAAAAAGAACTGCTAGCCTCTGTTAACTACAAAAGTTAGGATCATTAGATAGCTGTTTATTTAGACATTCACCAAAATCACGCTCAATTTCATGTACAGTCAAAAGGGAAGATGGCGAAACCTGTTGCATAACTATACTCAAAATCTTTCTTACAGTATGTTAGCATATATGATATTTTTAAAGCTATAACTTTAATATTTGCAAACATTAAGTACATGAGAAATGAAGTAAAATGAAGCAGGAAAAAGTAATTAGTCAATCGAAATCTCTTGGGATATATGTGTAACTGCAGAAAGAGACAGACATTGTAATTAACTGGATGATTATTGGACAAAGATATCAATTTAGCATTGACTGATTATCTCATTTATATATCATGTCACCTCACATACACCCTCTAGGTCCTCTGGAAAAGGGAAAGGCTACCCACTAAGGACTCTGGACTAGAGAATTCCATGTGCATGGGTTTGCAAAGAGTCGGACACGACTGAGTGAATTTCACTTCACATGCATTCTAGCAAATAAATTAATAAATGTTCTTAATATCATGCTGAATAAATGTGTCTTGTCATAGGCATAGAGAAGTATTTAATTTTTTATTTGTTTGTGGTAGAGTTGGTGTTTCTTTACTTTTCAGATGCCTTGACTCCATAATACTTTAACATGAGAAATGAAGTAAAATGAAGCAGGAAAAAGTAATTAGTCAATCGAAATCTCTTGGGATATATGTGTAACTGCAGAAAGAGACAGACATTGTAATTAACTGGATGATTATTGGACAAAGATATCAATTTAGCATTGACTGATTATCTCATTTATATATCATGTCACCTCACATACACCCTCTAGGTCCTCTGGAAAAGGGAAGGGCTACCCACTAAGGACTCTGGACTAGAGAATTCCATGTGCATGGGTTTGCAAAGAGTCGGACACGACTGAGTGAATTTCACTTCACATGCATTCTAGCAAATAAATTAATAAATGTTCTTAATATCATGCTGAATAAATGTGTCTTGTCATAGGCATAGAGAAGTATTTAATTTTTTATTTGTTTGTGGTAGAGTTGGTGTTTCTTTACTTTTCAGATGCCTTGACTCCATAATACTTTTTGTGTGCTAAGTCACTTCAGTCATGTCCAACTCTGTGCAACCCTATTGACTGTAGCCTGTCAGGCTCCTCTATCCATGGCATTCTTCAGGCAAGAATACTGGAGTGGGTTGTCATGGCCTTCTCCACATAAGACTTTATAATAGGCTCTAATTCCAGGTCATTAAGTACTACAAACTATTTTGTAAAAATTATAAAGTAGGGGTTATTGTATTCATGTGGCTTTGGAAACTACAAAGTATCAGTTAATTAACAGAAGAGAAAGCCCAGGGGAAAAATGACTTATAATACTTAGTAAGGAAAGCCTTGACTTCTGGCACATGTTTGGAGAAGAGTATGGAGAACAATCAGACCACCTGACCTGCCTCTTGAGAAACCTGTATGCAAGTCAGGAAGCAACAGTTGGAACTGGACATTTAACAGACTGGTTCCAAATAGGAAAAGGAGTAGGTCAAGGCTGTATTTTGTCACCCTGCTTATTTAACTTATATGCAGAGTACATAATGAGAAACGCTGGGCTAGAGGAAGCACAAGCTGGAATCAAGATTGCTGGGAGAAATATCAATAACCTCAGATATACAGATGACATCACTCTTATGGCAGAAAGTAAAGAAGAACTAAAGAGCCTCTTGAGGAATATAAAAGAGGAGAGTGAAAAAGTTGGCTTAAAGCTCAACATTCAGAAAACTAAGATCATTTCATGGCAAATAGATGAGGAAACAGTGGAAACAGTAGCTGACTTTATTTTTCTGGGCTCCAAGATTGCTGCAGATGGTGACTGAAGCCATGAAATTAAAAGACGCTTACTCCTTGGAAGGAAAGTTATGACCAACCTAGATAGCATATTAAAAAGCAGACATTACTTTGCCAACAAAGGTCTGTCAAGTCAAGGCTATGGTTTTTCCAGTGGTCATGTATGGATGTGAGAGCTGGACAATAAAGAAACCTGAGTGCCAAAGAACTGATGCTTTTGAACTGTGGTGTTGGAGAAGACTCCTCAGAGTCCCTTGGACTGCAAGGAGATCCCATCAGTCCATTCTAAAGATCAGTCCTGGGTGTTCTTTGAAAGGACTGATGTTGAAGCTGAAACTCCAATACTTTGGCCACCTGACTCATTTGAAAAGACTGATGCTGGGAGGGATTGGGTGCAGGAGGAGAAGGGGATGACAGAGGATGAGATGGTTGGATGAACATGGGTTTGGGTAGACTCTGGGAGTTGGTGATGGACAGGGAGGCTTGGCGTGCTGTGGTTCATGGGGTCACAAAGAGTCGGACATGACTGAGTGACTGAACTGAACTGAACTGAACTGACGGAGAACAAAGACACAGTTCATAAGCATGTCTCCTCTCTGTCTCCTGGCTTTAAATTCCTTGAGTTCACTCCCACAGTCTGCTGCTGCTGCTGCTAAGTCACTTTAGTAGTGTCCGACTCTGCAACCCTATAGACGGCAGCCCACCAGGCTCCCCCGTCCCTGGGATTCTCCAGGCAAGAACACTGGAGTGGGTTCTTCTCAATTTCCTTCTCCAGTGCATGAAAGAGAAAGGTGAAAGTGAAGTCGCTCAGTCATGTCCGACTCTTAGCGCCCTCATGGACTTCAGCCCACCAGGCTCCTCCATCCATGGGATTTTCCAGGCAAGAGTACTGGAGTGGGGTACCATTGCCTTCTCCGTCCCATAGTCTACTGATTTTCAAATGGACCAGAAAGCTGCTCACATCCAGTCTATCTCCCAAAGTGGAGGTTGTTTCCTTTGACATAAACATGGCACAAGTCAGGGGAAAGGCTGATCTTTTCTCCCAACCAATGGAATGTGATACTTTCTCCATGGTGGTTTAAGTGGTCAGTCGTGTCTGACTCTTGCAAGGCCATGAACTGTACCCTACCAGGATCCTTGTCCTGTCCTTGGGATTCTCCAGCAAGAATACTGGAGTTGGTTGCCATTTCCTTCTCCAGGAGATCTTCCTGACCCAGGAATCAGAATCAGATCTGCACTGCAGGCAGATTCTTTACTGAGTGAGTTAGAAGGGAAGATATATAATTCAAAATNAGTCCCTTGGACTGCAAGGAGATCCCATCAGTCCATTCTAAAGATCAGTCCTGGGTGTTCTTTGAAAGGACTGATGTTGAAGCTGAAACTCCAATACTTTGGCCACCTGACTCATTTGAAAAGACTGATGCTGGGAGGGATTGGGTGCAGGAGGAGAAGGGGATGACAGAGGATGAGATGGTTGGATGAACATGGGTTTGGGTAGACTCTGGGAGTTGGTGATGGACAGGGAGGCTTGGCGTGCTGTGGTTCATGGGGTCACAAAGAGTCGGACATGACTGAGTGACTGAACTGAACTGAACTGAACTGACGGAGAACAAAGACACAGTTCATAAGCATGTCTCCTCTCTGTCTCCTGGCTTTAAATTCCTTGAGTTCACTCCCACAGTCTGCTGCTGCTGCTGCTAAGTCACTTTAGTAGTGTCCGACTCTGCAACCCTATAGACGGCAGCCCACCAGGCTCCCCCGTCCCTGGGATTCTCCAGGCAAGAACACTGGAGTGGGTTCTTCTCAATTTCCTTCTCCAGTGCATGAAAGAGAAAGGTGAAAGTGAAGTCGCTCAGTCATGTCCGACTCTTAGCGACCTCATGGACTTCAGCCCACCAGGCTCCTCCATCCATGGGATTTTCCAGGCAAGAGTACTGGAGTGGGGTACCATTGCCTTCTCCGTCCCATAGTCTACTGATTTTCAAATGGACCAGAAAGCTGCTCACATCCAGTCTATCTCCCAAAGTGGAGGTTGTTTCCTTTGACATAAACATGGCACAAGTCAGGGGAAAGGCTGATCTTTTCTCCCAACCAATGGAATGTGATACTTTCTCCATGGTGGTTTAAGTGGTCAGTCGTGTCTGACTCTTGCAAGGCCATGAACTGTACCCTACCAGGATCCTTGTCCTGTCCTTGGGATTCTCCAGCAAGAATACTGGAGTTGGTTGCCATTTCCTTCTCCAGGAGATCTTCCTGACCCAGGAATCAGAATCAGATCTGCACTGCAGGCAGATTCTTTACTGAGTGAGTTAGAAGGGAAGATATATAATTCAAAATTGACCAAGGGAAATCCAAGTAATTTCTACTTTTTCCTAATATGACTAATCCTTTTGTCTATTAAAAAACATATCCTGATATGTATTTTTTAATTTATTTTTTATTGAAGGATAATTGCTTTACAGAATTTTGTTGTTTTCTGTCAAACCTCAACATGAATCAGCCATAGGTATACATATATCCCCTCCCTTTTGAACCTCCCTCCCAACCAGGAGATCTTCCTGACCCAGGAATCAGAATCAGATCTGCACTGCAGGCAGATTCTTTACTGAGTGAGTTAGAAGGGAAGATATATAATTCAAAATTGACCAAGGGAAATCCAAGTAATTTCTACTTTTTCCTAATATGACTAATCCTTTTGTCTATTAAAAAACATATCCTGATATGTATTTTTTAATTTATTTTTTATTGAAGGATAATTGCTTTACAGAATTTTGTTGTTTTCTGTCAAACCTCAACATGAATCAGCCATAGGTATACATATATCCCCTCCCTTTTGAACCTCCCTCCCAAATCCCACCCTTCTAGGTTGATACAGAGCCCCTTTTTGAGTTTCCTGAGCCATACAGCAAATTCCCATTGGCTATCTATTTTATATATGGTAATGTAAGTTTCCATGCTACTCTTTCCATACAGCTCACCCTCTCCTCCCCTCTCCCCATGTCCATAAGTCTATTCTCTATGTCTGTTTCTCCCTTGCTGCCCTGTAAATAAATTCTTCAGAATCATTTTTCTAGATTCTGTATATGTGCATTATAATACAATATTTATCTTTCTCTTTCTTGCCTCACTTCACTCTGTATAATAGATTCTAGGTTCATCCACCTCCTCTGAACTGTTTCAAATGTGCTCCTTTTTATGGCTGAATAATATTCCATTGTGTTTATGTACCACAGTTTCTTTATGCATTCATCTATTGATGGGCATCTAGGTT
Organism: Oreotragus oreotragus; assembly: GCA_006410675.1. Taxonomy (NCBI): domain Eukaryota; kingdom Metazoa; phylum Chordata; class Mammalia; order Artiodactyla; family Bovidae; genus Oreotragus; species Oreotragus oreotragus. The sequence goes on along the minus strand of SJYX01017634.1, from coordinate 190,103 downwards.
TCTTCCATGTTCTAGCTATTGTAAATAGTGATGCAATGAATAATGGGATACATGTGTCTTTTTCAACCCTGGTTTCCTCAGGGTATATGCCTAGCAGTGGGATTGCTGGGTGATATGGTAGTTTTATTCCTAGCTTTTTAAGGAATCTCCATACCATCTTCCATAGTGGCTGTATCAATTTACATTACCACCAACAGTGCAAGAGCGTCCCCTTTTCTCCACACTCTCTCCAGCATTTATTGTTTGTAGGCTTTTTGATGGTGGCCATGCTGACGGGTGTGAGGTAGTATCTCATTGTGATTTTGATTTGCATTTCTCTAATAATGAGCAATGCTGAGCATCTTTTCATGTTTGTTAGCCATCTGTATGTCTTCTTTGTAGAAATGCCTGCTTAGGTCTTTCCCCCATTTTTTTGAATGGGTTGTTTTCCTGGTATTGATTTGTATGAGCTGCTTGTATATTTTGGAAATTAATCCTTTGTCAGTTGTTTCATTTGCTATTATTTTCCCCCATTCTGAGGGTTGTCTTTTCACCTTGCTTATATTTTCCTTTGCTGTTCAAAAGCTTTTAAGTTTAATCAGGTCCCCCTTGTCTACTTTTGTTTTTATTTCCATTACTCTAGTAAGTGGGTCATCGGGGAAGGCAATGGCACCCCCTCCCCCACACCAGTACTCTTGCCTGGAAAATCCAGTGGACGGAGGAGCCTGGTGGGCTGCAGTCCATGGGGTCGTTAACAGTCGGACAGACTGAGTGACTTCACTTTCACTTTTCTCTTTCATGCATTGGAGAAGGAAATGGCAACCCACTCCAGTGTTCTTGCCTGGAGAATCCCAGGGACGGGGAAGCCTGGTGGGCTGCCATCTATGGGGTCACACAGAGTCGGACACGACTGAAGTGACTTAGCAGCAGCAGCAGGAAGTGGGTCATAGCAAATCTTGCACTGATTTATGTCATCAAGTGTTGTGTCTATGTTTTTCTCTAAGAGTTCTATAGTTTCTGGTCTTACATTTAGGTCTTTAATCCATTTTGAGTTTATCTTTGTGTATGGTGTTAGGAAGTGTTCTAATTTCATTCTTTTACATGTAGCTATCCAGTTTTCCCAGCACCATTTATTGAAGAGGCTGTCTTCAATACAGAGGAATATTCATTGTATATTCTTGCTTCCTTTGTCAAACATAAAGTACCCATAGGTGCATGGGTTTATTTCTTGGCTTTCTATTTTGTTTCATTGGTCTACATTTCTTTTTTTGTGCCAGTACCATACTGTCTTGATGACTGTAGCTTTGTAGTATAATCTTAAGTCAGGAAGGTTGATTCTTCCATCTCCATTCTTTCTCAAGACTGCTTTGGGTATTCGGGGTCTTTTGTGCTTCCATATGACTTATGAAATTTTTTGTTCTAGTTCTGTGAAAAATGCCATTGGTAATTTGATAGGAATCACATTGAATTTGTAGACTGCATTTGGTAGTATAGTAATTTTCACACTATTGATTCTTCCTACTCAGGAACATAGAATATCTCTCCAACTGTTTATGTCATCTTTGATTTCTTTCATTAGTGTCTTATAATTTTCTGTGTATAGTTCTTTTGTCTCCTTAGGTAAGTTTATTCCTAGATATTTAATTCTTTTTGTTGCAGTGGTGAATGGGATTGATCCCTAATTTCTCTAATTTTTCATTGTTAATATTTAGAAATGCAAATTATTTCTGTGTATTGATTTTGTATCCTATAATTTTGCTAAATTCACTGATTAGCTCTAGTAATTTTCTGATACTATCTTTAGGGTGTTCTATGTACAGTATCATGTCATTTGCAAACAGTGAGAGCTTTACTTCTTTCTAATCTGTATTCCTTTTATTTCTTTTTCTTCTCTGATTGCTGTAGCTAGGACTTCCAGAATTATGTTGAATAATAGTGGTGAAAGTGGACACCTTTGTGTTATTCCTGATCTTAGGGGGAATGTTTTCCATTTCTCACCATTGAGAATAATATTTGCTATAGGCTTATCATATATGGCCTTTACTACATTAAGGTAGGTTTCCTCTTTGCCCATTTTTTGAAGAGTTTTAATCATAATTTAGTGCTGAATTTTGTCAAAGGTTTTTTCTGCATCTATTGAGATTATCATATGGTTTTTATCTTTCAATTTGTTAACATTGATTGATTTGCATATATTGAAGAATCCTTGCATTCCTGGAATAAACCCAACTTGATCATGATGTATGAGCTTTTTGATGTGTTGTTGAATCTTGTTCACTAAAATTTTGTTGAGGATTTTTGCATCTATGTTCATCAGTGATATTGGCCTGTAGTTTTCTTTTTTTGTGTTGTCTTTGTCTGGTTTTAGTATCAGGGTGATGGTGGTCTTGTAGAATGAGTTTGAAAGTGTTCATTTCTCTTCAAGTTTTTGAAAGAGTTTTAGAAGGACAGGCATTAGCTCTTCTCTAAATGATTGATAGAATTCTCCTGGGAAGACATCTGAACCTGGGCTTTTATTTTAAGGGAGATTTTTTTTTTATCACAGCTTCAATTTCAGTGCTTTTAATTGTTCATAATTTCTATTTCTTCCTGGCTCAGTCTTGGAAGAGTGAACTTTTATAAAAATCTTAACATTTCTTCCAGGTTATCCATTTTATTGCCATAGAGTTGTTCATAATAATCTCTTATAATCCTTGGTATTTCTGCATTGTCTGTTGTAACCTTTCCTTTTTCATTTATAATTTTGTGGATTTGATTCTTCTCTTTTTTTCTTGATGAGTCTGGCTAAAGGTTTGTCAATTTTGTTTATCTTATCAAAGAACCAGTTATTAGTTTATTAATTTTACTATTATTTCTTTCATTTCTTATTCATTTATTTCTGCTTGGATCTTTATGATTTCTTTCCTTCTACTAATTTGGGGGGGGGGGGTTGTTCTTCTTTTTTCAGTTGTTTTAGGTGTAAAGTTAGGTGGTCTAGTTGATGTTTTTCTTGTTTGTTGAGGTAGGGTTGTATTGCTATAAACTTCCCTCTTAGGACCACTTTTGCTGTATCCCATAGGTTTTGAGTTGCTGTGTTTTCATTGTCATTTGTTTCTAAAAAATTTTTTTATTTCCCTTTTGACTTCTTCAGTAATCTGTCAGTTATTTAGAAATGTGTTGTGTTAATCTCCATGTGTTTGTTTTTGACTTCTTCAGTAATCTGTCAGTTATTTAGAAATGTGTTGTGTTAATCTCCATGTGTTTGTTTCTTAGTTTCTTTTCTTATAATTGACATCTAGTCTCATAGTGTTGTGGTTGAAAAGATGCTTTATAGAATTTCAATTTTCTTAAATTTATTGAGGTTTGATTTGTGACCCAAGATGTGGTCTATCCAGGAGAATGTTCCTTGTGCACTTGAGAAGAAGGTGTACTCTTCTGCATTTGGATGGAGTGTCCTGAAGGTATCAATGAGATCCATCTCTCTAATGTATTATTTAAGACTTGTGTTTCCTTACTTATTTTCTGGTTTGATGATCTGTCCATTGGTGTGAGTGGGGTGTTAAAATCTCCTACTATTATTTTTTTACTGTCGATTTCTCCTTTTATGTCTGTTAGTGTTTGTATTATGTATTGATGTGCTCCTATGTTGGGTGCATAGATATTTCCAATTGTTATGTCTTCCTCTTGGATTTATTCCTTCATCATTACGTAGTGTTTTTCCTTATCTCTTATAATCTTCTTTATTTTAAGGTCTATTTTGTCTGATATGAGGATTTTTACTCCAGCTTTCCTTTGCTTCCCATTTGCATGGAATATATTTTTCCATCCTCTCACTTTCAGTCTATATGTGTCTTTAGGTCTAAAGTGGGTTTCTTGAGGACAGCATATATATGGGTTGTGTTTTGTATTCATTCAGCCAGTCTGTGTCTTTTGGTTGGAGCATTTAATCAATTTACATTTAAATTATTGATATATATGTTTCTATTGCAATTTGCTTAACTGTTGGGGTTGACTTTTCAGATCTTTTTTCTTCGCTTGTAATTCTTGACTATATAAGTCTCTTTAACATTTGTTGTACAGCTGGTTTGGCGGTACTGAATTCTCTTAACTTTTGCTTGTCTGAAAAGTTTTTGATTTCTCCATCAATTTTGTATGATATCCTTGCCAGGTACAGTAATCTTGGTTGTAGATTTTTTGCTTTCAGTACTTTAAATATATCCTGCCATTCCATTTCGCCCTGCAGAGTTTCTGCTGAAAGCTCAGCTATTAAGCATATGGGGTTTCCCTTGTATGTTGCTTGTTGCTTCTCCCTTGTTATTTTTAATATTTTTTCTTTGTGTTTAGTCTTTGTTAGTTTGATTAGTATGTGTCTTGGCATGTTTCCCCTTGGGTTTATCCTGTATGGGACTCTTTGTACCTCTTGGATTTGACTATTTTTCTTTTCCATGTTGGTAAAATTTTCAACTATAATCTCAAAAAATTTTCTCATACCCTTTCTTTTTCTCTTCTTCTTCTGGGACCCCTTTCATTTGAATATTGGTGTGTTTGATATTCTCCAAGAGGTCCCTGAGAGTATCCTAAGTTCTATTCATTCTTTTTACATTATTTCTGCTCTTCAGAAGTTATTTACACCATTTTAACTTCCAGCTCACTGATTAGTTCTTTTGCTTCAGATATTCTGCTATTTATTCCTTCTAGAGTATTTTTAATTTAAGTAATTGTGTTGTTTGTCTCTGCATGTTTATTCTTTAATTCTTCTAGATCTTTGTTAGTTGAGCCTTGCATTTTCTCCATTTTGTTTTCAAGGTTTTTGATCATCTTTACTGTCATTATTCTGAATCATTTTTCAGGTAGTTTGTCTATTTCCCTCTTCTTTTATGTGGGCTTCTGTGTTTCTAGTTTTTTCCTTCATATGTGTAATTTCTCTGTCTTTCCATTACTTTTTAACTTATTGTGTTTGAGGTCTCCTTTCCCAGGATTCAAAGTTGAATTCTTTCTTCCTTTTGGTTTCTGCCCTCTAAATGAGAAACCAAAGATGAACCCCAGACAATTGGCAGTTACAAAATCAGGCAAATAATAATTAAAATAATGGAATATACACATATACATATACACCCATGAGCAAAGTCAAAACAGTCCAACAAGAATAAAGCACAATAGATTGACCCAGCAAACAAAGGAAATCAAAAATTATATTTGCCAGTTAAGAACAAAACTAACTAAAGCCCAAACTGGAAAACAAAACTAAAGCAAGGTGCCAAGTGGGGAATAAAGCAATGAAAACAAAACTAACAAATATGTTGAGAGGAAAGAAAAGAATGATAGATATGTAGAGTTAGATAAAGGTAGATGAAGATTTATATATGTTATAGATTAACTGGAAGGGGAAAAGAACAGTAGGAAAGGCAAACAAATGAATAAATATAGAAAAAAATAACAGGCTTAAAAATATTAAAAGTTAAAATTATAAAAAAAAGAAAATATTTTTTTAAATGGAAGAAAGAAAAAGAGAAAAAGGAAAACTCCACAGAACTACAAAAGCCCAACGTAGATGCAGAGATTTATAACAACAATAAAAAAGTGTGACTGAATATGCACACATATATAAACGTGCATAAGCAAAATCAAAACAGTGCAACAAAAATAAAGTACAATAGATGACCAGGCGAACAAAGGAAATCTAAAATTACATCTACCAGAACAAAACTAACTAAAGCAAAACTGGAAAACAAACTGAAGCAAGGTGCCGTTTGGGGTATAAAGCAATGAAAATAAAACTAACAAATATGTTGAGACAAAGGAAAAAAAGAAAGAAAGAATAGATTTGCAAAGTTAAATAGAGGTAGATAAAGAAGATTTATATATATTAAAGATTAACTGCAAGGGGAAAGAACAGTAGGAAAAGTAAACAAAGGAATAAATGTAGAAAAATAATAATAGGCTTAAAAAATTAAAATTTAAAAAAGAGAGAAATAAAAGCCTTCCCAGAACTTCAAAAGCCCAATATAGAGGCAGAGGTTTATAACAACAATAAAAAACATGAAAGAAAAAAAGCTCAAAAGTTTAGTTAGATTTCATAGTGCCAATAAAATTGACAAATACAACAGCGGGGTGAGGGGGAAGGAGGGAGAAAAAAGAAATCCAATTTCCAAAGGAAATCCAAAAGAATCTACAGGACAAGCCAAGACACAAGAATAATAAATGTTTTTCTTGAGTCACTGCTGTCAGAGTCCTTTCCCTCACTGGGAGTCACAGTCCACCTCACCTCCCTAGGATGCCCTCCAACACTGTGCTGATCTCTGGATCAGCTGTGAGGGCAGCTCAGATTCTAATCTGCTCCTACTCCTGTGTGTTCTTGCTTCCAATGTCTACAGCTATCAGAACTAGTGCATTTTCTTTTGTAGGAGCTCTCAATGACCTTTATATATTCCAAAGACACAGAGTCTGCCTAGTTGATAGTTTGGATTTAATTTGCAGCTGGTGGGAGGGTTTTGAGTCATCTTCCTTAGTCACACTGCCCCTGGGTTCCAATAGTGATTTTATTTCCACCTCTGGATATGAGTTGTCCACTGGGGTTTTCTCATGAAGCTGCCATGGAGGACTTGGGTTTGCCCCTATGAGGGCCAGGTGTCGAGGTGGTGCAGCTGCTTGAGTCTCAGGGGTTCTGGTAACGCCAGGTACTCAGAGTAGTGGGCAGCTAAGGCAGTCAGAAATATAGTGCTCTAGAAGGGTATGGCAACCAGTATTAGCCAATATGCTCCAGTATTCTTAACTGGAGAACCCCCCTCCCTGCCAGAGAAGGCTGGCAGGCCACAGTCCACAGGGTCGCAAAGAGTTGGACACTACTGAAGCAACCCTGCACACACAGGCATAAGACTTTTTTTCCTGTGGCAGCTCTGCCCCAATAAGTGTTGAGCATGAAGGTAGTGCAGAGTTGCTTGGCTTGCAGGGATCCTGGCGACGCTAAGTGAGCAGAGACAGGGACTGCCTCTGCCACAGAAGTTATGGCCCTATCAGAGTCTTTTTTTGAGCCTCTTGTAGCTGGTGATCAGAAGGCCTCTTTGGCCAGTATTTCACCGCAGCTCTGCCTGTTCAGGCACTTAGAGGGCTTCCTTGCCTGGGATCATTCAGTTGTTTGGTGCATCAGGCAAATAGAGGGGCCCCCCGCCTGAGCCCTACTCTGTAGATTGGAGCATCAGGCACTTAAAGGGTCACCCTGGGTGGGATCCTACTCTGTAGTTCAGTGCATCAGGCATTTGATGGGCCAGCCTCTCTACTGTTCAGCTGCCAGTGCTGGCGTGTTGGGGGAGAGGGGCTATGGTGATGGCTCCACCCCCTAGTGTGACTCAGCAGTATCTCCTTGCTTCCATGGCTGCCCAGCTTTCTTCCACAGGCATTTCCCACCATAATCTCCTCCCTCACTTCCCCTTGATCAGTCTCTCCACAGTCAACAGCAGCTTGCGTGCCCTGGGATTGTTCCATAATCCCTACACTCCAGCTCCCAGCCACTGGGCCATCTACGGTAAGTACAACTACAGCAAATACTGTCTGATTCTCATTCCATTTAGGCTGCCACAGATCAGCTGTTTCCGTCTCAGCCTTAAACATTTTTCCTCTGACTCAGACAATTGCCCCGATGTGGGAATCAACCCCTGCTTCGTTTCTGCTACCTGCCAAGGGCAGGCCCACTCCTACTAACACTGCTGTTTTTTCCCCCTAGTTCCTTCATCATATCGAATTTTGCATGTCTATATATTATTTCTGCTGGTCAGGTACTCCTGTCTGCTCTCAGCTGGTGTTCTGCACGCACTTCTGTGTCTGAAGGTGTATTCCTGATTTATCCATGGAGAGAGATGTATTCTATGTCCACCTACTCCTCTGCCATCTTGTCCCTCTCCTGTTCTGTATTTCTGTTTTAAAAGTACTCCATATATACCTAAGTAATCTAATGGTGAAATTCAGAATTATTTCTCTCTGTCTCTCTTCCCTGTCCCTCTCACTCGCTCCCTCTCTAAATCTAAGAGAACAGAGATGGAAAGAATAAAAAGCAAAAAACATGATTTTTAAAAGCCTCAGCTTCCACCTGAGTCTGTATTCCTTTTAAAAAGCAATGGATGGTAAAAGTGAGGAAAGCTAAGAAAATTAATTAGTCTTTTGGAATCCTAATACAAGGTGGAGTTAAATAAAAATGGAAAAAAAAATGACAGTTATATCACTCAAAACCTCACTGCTTATTGTTTAAATTTTTCACTCTTTTATTTACTTTTTAAATCTCTAAATTTTATACAATTTTAAAGGTTACTTTCCATGTACAGTTACTACAAAACATTGGCTATATTCCCTATGTGGTTCAATATTCCCCTGAGCCTATCTTATACTTAAGAGTTTGTCTTCTCATGCCTCCCCATATTACCCCAGCTCCCTCTCCACTGGTAACCATTAGTTTGTTATCTGTATCTGTGAGTCTGCTTTTCTTTTGTTATAGTTACTTGTTAGTTGTACTTTTTAGGCTTCACACATAAATGATACCATATAGTAATTTTTCTTTCTCTGACTGACTTATTTCACTAGCATAATGCCTTCCAAGTTCATCCATGTTTCTGAAAAATGCAACTTTTCATTCTTTTTTATTAAAAAAAACACCTCAAAATGGATTAAAGATATAAGACCTTATAAATATAAGATATGATAATATAAAACTTCTAAAGGAAATAAGGGCAGAACACTTTTTGACATAAATCACTTTCCTAATTAGTAAATTTCTCTTATGCTATTGCAACTGTCAAATTAATAGGGGTCAAAATAATGAAACTGTTTAGTATTTTTAACTGGAAGGAGAAAAGATATAAACTTTCAATATCTCAATTAGAAAAATTATTATTTACAACGAAAGCCCACATAAAATGATTTATTTATCACACTTTTTACACACTGGAATAAACAGGCTTCTTAAGATCTGACCTTAAGCTCTATTAGGATATTTTTACTCTAACTCCTTCACTGCTAAAGTAGAATTTCACATAGCTCATTTATCCACCTTTGCTGAACACTAGAGGACAAAAGTCAAGAAACACCTGGAGTAACAGGCAAATTTGGCCTCGGAATACGGAATGAAGCAGGGCAAAGACTAATAGAGTTTTGCCAAGAAAACACACTGATCATAGCAAACACCTTCTTCCAACAGCACAAGAGAAGACTCTACACATGGACATCACCAGATGGTCAACACTGAAATCAGATTGATTATATCTTTTGCAGCTAAAGATGGAGAAGCTCTATATAATCAACAAAAACAAGACCAGGAGCTGACTGTGGCTCAGATCATGAATTCCTTATTGCCAAATTCAGACTTAAATGGAGAAAGTAGGGAAAGCCACTAGACCATTCAGGTATGACCTAAATCACATCCCTTATGATTATACAGTGGAAGTGAGAAATAGATTTAAGGGCCTAGATTTCATAGATAAGGGCGCCTGATGAACTATGGAATGAGGTTCGTGACACTGTACAGGAGACAGGGATCAAGACCATCCCCATGGAAAAGAAATGCAAAAAAGCAAAATGGCTGTCTGGGGAGGCCTTACAAATAGCTGTGAAAAGAAGAGAAGTGAAAAGCAAAGGAGAAAAGGAAAGATATAATCATCTGAATGTAGAGTTCCAAAGAATAGCAAGAAGAGAAAAGAAAGCCTTCCTCAGCGATCAACGCAAAGAAACAGAGGAAAACAATAGAATGGGAAAGACTAGAGATCTCTTCAAGAAAATTAGAGATACCAAGGGAACATTTCATGCAAAGATGGGCTCAATAAAGGACAGAAATTGTATGGACCTAAAGCAGAAGATATTAAGAAGAGGTGGCAAGGATACACAGAAGAACTGTACAAAAAAGATCTTCAAGACCAAGATAATAACGATGGTGTGATCACTCTCCTAGAGCCAAACAACCTGGAATGTGAAGTCAAGTGAACCTTAGAAAGCATCACTATGAACAAAGCTAGTGGAGGTGATGGAATTCTAATTGACCTATTTCAAATCCTGAAATGATGCTGTGAAAGTGCTGCACTCAATATGCCAGCATATTTGGAAAACTCAGCAGTGGTCAAGGACTGGAAAAGGTCCGTTTTCATTCCAGTCCCAAAGAAAGGCAATGCCAAAGAATGCTCAAACTACTGCACAATTGCACTCATCTCACACGCTAGTAAAGTAATGCTCAAAATTCTCCAAGCCAGGCTTTAGCAATATGTGAACCGTGAACTTCCTGATGTTCAAGCTGGTTTTACAAAAGACAGAGGAGCCAGAGATCAAATTGCCAACATCTGCTGGATCATGGAAAAAGCAAGAGACTTCCAGAAAAACATCCATTTCTGCTTTATGCCAAAGCCTTTGACTGTGTGGATCACAGTTTATTTTTAAATAAACTGTTTAAAATTTTGAAAGAGATGGGAATACCAGAACACCTGACTTGCCTCTTGAGAAACCTGTATGCAGGTCAGGAAGCAACAGTTAGAACTGGACATGGAACAGACTGGTTCCAAATAGGAAAAGGAGTACGTTGGGGCTGTATATTGTCACCCTGCTTATTTAACTTAAATGCAGAGTACATCATGCTGGTCTGGAAGAAGCACAAGCTGGAATCAAGATTGCCAGGAGAAATATCAATAACCTCAGATATGTAGATGACACCACCCTTATGGGAGAAAGTAAAGAGAACTAAACAGCCTCTTGATAAAAGTGAAAGTGGAGAGTGAAAAAGTTGGCTTAAAGCTCAACATTCAGAAAATGAAGATAATGGCATCTGGTCCCATCATTTCATGGGAAATAGATGGGGAAACAGTGGAAATAGCGTCAGACTTCATTTTGGGGGGGGTGGGTCCAAAATCACTGCAGATGGTGACTGCAGCCATGAAATTAAAATATGCTTACTCCTTAGAAGAAAAGTTATGACCAACCTAGACAGCATATTCAAAAGCAGAGACATTACTTTGCCAACAAAGGTCCGTCTAGTCAAGGTTTTTCCAGTGGTCATGTACGGACGTGAGAGTTGGACTGTGAAGAAGGCTGAGGATCAAAGAATTGACGCTTTTGAANTAGTAAAGTAATGCTCAAAATTCTCCAAGCCAGGCTTTAGCAATATGTGAACCGTGAACTTCCTGATGTTCAAGCTGGTTTTATAAAAGACAGAGGAGCCAGAGATCAAATTGCCAACATCTGCTGGATCATGGAAAAAGCAAGAGACTTCCAGAAAAACATCCATTTCTGCTTTATGCCAAAGCCTTTGACTGTGTGGATCACAGTTTATTTTTAAATAAACTGTTTAAAATTTTGAAAGAGATGGGAATACCAGAACACCTGACTTGCCTCTTGAGAAACCTGTATGCAGGTCAGGAAGCAACAGTTAGAACTGGACATGGAACAGACTGGTTCCAAATAGGAAAAGGAGTACGTTGGGGCTGTATATTGTCACCCTGCTTATTTAACTTAAATGCAGAGTACATCATGCTGGTCTGGAAGAAGCACAAGCTGGAATCAAGATTGCCAGGAGAAATATCAATAACCTCAGATATGTAGATGACACCACCCTTATGGGAGAAAGTAAAGAGAACTAAACAGCCTCTTGATAAAAGTGAAAGTGGAGAGTGAAAAAGTTGGCTTAAAGCTCAACATTCAGAAAATGAAGATAATGGCATCTGGTCCCATCATTTCATGGGAAATAGATGGGGAAACAGTGGAAATAGCGTCAGACTTCATTTGGGGGGGGGTGGGTCCAAAATCACTGCAGATGGTGACTGCAGCCATGAAATTAAAATATGCTTACTCCTTAGAAGAAAAGTTATGACCAACCTAGACAGCATATTCAAAAGCAGAGACATTGCTTTGCCAACAAAGGTCCGTCTAGTCAAGGTTTTTCCAGTGGTCATGTACGGACGTGAGAGTTGGACTGTGAAGAAGGCTGAGGATCAAAGAATTGACGCTTTTGAATTGTGGTGTTGGAGAAGACTCTTGAGAGTCCTTTGGACTGTAAGGAGATCCAACCAGTCCATTCTGAAGGAGATCAGCCCTGGGATTTCTTTGGAAGGAATGATGCTAAAGCTGAAACTCCAGTATTTTGGCCACCTCACGCAAAGAGTTGACTTATTGGAAAAGACTGATTATGGGAGGGATTGGGGGCAGGAGGAGAAGGGGACGACAGAGGATGAGATGGCTGGATGGCATCACTGACTCGATGGACGCAAGTCTGGCTGAACTCCAGGAGTTGGTGATGAACAGGGAAGCCCGGCGTGCTGTGATTCATGGGGTCGCAAAGAGTCAGACACCACTGAGTGACTGAACTGAACTGAATATTCCATTATGTATATGTGCCACAGCTTTCTTATCCATTCATCTGCTGATGGACATCTAGGTTGCTTCCATGTCCTGGCTATTATAAACAGTGCTGCAATGAACATTGTGGTACACGTGTCTCTTTCAGTTCTGGTTTCTTCAGTGTGTATGCCCAGCAGTGGGATTGCTGGTTCATAAGGCAGTTCTATTTTCATTTTTTTTAAGGAATCTCCACACTGTTCTCCATAGTGGCTGTACTAGTTTGCATTCCCACCAACAGTGTAAGAGGGTTCCCTTTTCTCCACACCCTCTCCAGCATTTATTGCTTGTGGACTTTTGGATTGCAGCCATTCTGAATGGCATGAAATGGTACCTCATTGTGGTTTTGATTTGCATTTCTCTGATAATGAGTGATGTTGAGCATCTTTTCATGTGTTTGTTAGCCATCCATATGTCTTCTTTGAAGAAATGTCTGTTTAGCTCTTTGGCCCACTTTTTCATTGGGTCTCTTATTTTTCTGGAATTGAGCTGCAGGAGTTGCTTGTATATATTTGAGATTAATTCTTTTTCCATTGGTCCATATGCTATTATTTTCTCCCAGTCTGAAGGCTGAAACCTTTTAATCCACTTATCTAAGAAGCTCAAGAGATCCAAGTACAAGAAATATGAATAAGAAAAAAAAGAAATAATTAAAAGTAACAGCATTTTGACAGTTGGAAATGCTGTGCTTGGGGCAAGAGGATAGAAGAGAATTGTGTATATTCTGCTCAGTTTTGCTATGAAACTGCTAGGGTCCAGGGAAGTAATACCAAAATATGCCTCAATGGTATACTGATTACCTTAATTACAGTTACTTCAGAAATGACTGATTCAGGAGGATAACTTCCCATCCTATCTCCCTGAAAACAGAAAATAAATCTCCCATTTGAAAGGTGCCCTCCCTCTGTGGAGTGTGGGGGTTCAGCTATGGGGTGATGGCAGAAAGATAATCCTTACTACCAGAGAGATCAGGAATTAAGGGCCAATAAGCCTATATAAAAACACCTTGTTACATCTTCACTAATTTATTCAGTTCAGTTCAGGTCAATTCAGTCGCTCAATTGTGTCCGACTATTTGCGACCCCATGAATCACAGCACGCCAGGCCTCCCTGTCCATCACCAACTCCCGGAATTTACCCAGACTCATGTCCATCGAGTCAGTGATGCCATCCAGCCATCTCATCTTCTGTTGTCCCCTTCTCCTCCTGCCCCCAATCCCTCCCAGCATCAGGGTCTTTTCCAATGAGTCAACTCTTCACATGAGGTGGCCAAATTAATTTATTACACAAGCCCAAGCTTTGCTTATTTTTGCACTAATTAATCATTGTAATCTTAATTACTTTGTCCTGTCAGTTCCTCTCAAATTTATTGTTCCTATAGCTAAAAAGTATAAAAGCTGCCTGCTTTAGCTTCTGCTTAGGTCTTATTTATTTGAGACTTCTCTGTGAACAAAGTCAATTTGTTTCTGTTTTTCCTGTTAATATGCCTGTGTCCATTTCCAGACATAAGAACTCAAGAAGGGTAGAAGGGGAAACTTCTTCCTCCCCCCAAAAAATCTAAAATTGGTCTGAAAATTAAAGGCTTTTCTTTTTTTATATATGAAAACTAATAAGCATTTTAAATTAGAAGAGACATCACTTTGCCAACAAAGGCCCATAGAGTGAAAGCTATGTTTTTCAAGTTTTCATGTAAAAATGTGAGAGTTGGACAATAAAGAGGGCTGAACTCCGAAGAATAGATGCTTCCTAATTGTGGTGATGGAGAAGACTCTTGAGAGTCCCTTGGACCACAAGGAGATCAAATCAGTCAGTCCTAAAGGAAATCAATCCTGAATATTCATTGGAAGGACTGGTGCTGAAACTAAAGCTCCAATACTTTGGCCACCTGATGTGAAGAGCCAACTCATTGGAAAAGACCCTGATGCTGGGAAAGATTGAGGGTGAGAGAAGGGGGTGACAGTGGATGAGATAGTTGGATGGCATTACCAACTCAAGGGACATGAGTTTGAGCAAACTCCAGGAGATAGTGAAGGACAGGGAAGCCTGTCATGCTGCAGTCCATGGGGTAGCAAAGAGCCAGACACGACTTAGCAACTTAACAACAAAAACAAGCATTTTAGCATGGTTGCAGTATATATAAGATTAATATAAAAAATGCCAGGACAGTCAAAATTACAATAAAATGCCATATAAAATAGCCTCAAATATAGGAAATAGGAATAAATCTGATAGGAAATAGAGGTTAATCGAGTGAAAAATACAAAATAATACAGAGTAATTAAAGACAAAAGTAACTAGAAACACTGCTCATGGTTTAGATGATTCAACAGTTACAATGCAGTTTTCCTCAAACTGATACATAGATTTGGTATAATCCCAATAAAAATCTCAGGAGATATTCTGTAAAAATTAGCAATCTGATTCAAATAACTTACCAGAGCCAAAATAACTGAAAAAAAAAAAATCTGGATGATTAACATTCTATGTTTGCAAGACTTGTTGTGAGTTACAGTTATCAAGATTGTGTATATTAGCACCAAGACTGAAAAACAGAAAAGTGGAAGAGAACTGAGCTAGAAGTTGACTCACAAATATATGGACATATTACTTAGACAAAAGGACAAAGGCAAGTCAGTGGAGAAGTGGGTCTTTTATCATATGAATATGCAATTATATATCCATAGGCAAAAAAATGAACTTTGATCAATAACTTATACCATATACAAAAATTAATTCAAAGTGATCCTAGACCTCATCAAGAAGAAAGACTTGTCATCTTTGAAACATACTTTAAGAAAATGATAAAAGACAAGCCATAGACCAGGATAAAATACTTATAAAGCAGGTAGCTGATAAAGTACTTGTGTCTAGAACATAATAATCCTCGGAGGTCAACAATTAGAAAACAAACACAATTTTTAAATGGGCAAAAGCTACACACTTTACCAAAGAAAATATACACATGGCTAGTAAGGACAGGAAAAGGTATTCAACAAAATCCCCATTAGGGAAATATAAATTAAAGTTACAACAGGGCATCATTGCTTCTATCAGACTAGACAAAATGAAAAATACTTAAGTGAAGATATGAAGGAAATGGAACTCTGTCATGCATTTGTTGTTCTTTAGTCTCCAAGTCATGTCTGGCCTGCAGTCCACCAGGCTCCACTGTCCATGGGATTTCCCAAGCAAGAATACTAGAGTGGGTTTCTATTTCCTTCTCCAAGGGATCTTCTTGACTCAGGGATTGAACCCGCATCTCCTGCATTGCAGGCAGATTCTTACCACCATGCATAGCTGGTGGGAACTAACAGTTTTTTAAGAAGTCAAAATACACCTACCACATAATACAACTATTTCAATGTTACATATTTCTCCAAGAGAAATGAAGGGCATGATCATGTATGATCATACAAAACTCTTGTACTCAAATGTCATTAGCCCAGATCTGAGCACCCAAATATCTTTCAATAGCTGAATATATAAACAAATTGAGGAATACATATGCAGTGTAATGCTACTCAGGAATAGGAAGAAATGAAGTCTTGAAATACACTACAACATGGATGAACTCAAAATAATTAAGTGAGATGAAAGACGCAAGACACACACAGAGACAGAGAATGTGAAGGAAATTACTATAGACACACAAAGCAGATCAGGAGCAGCCTGAGGACAAAAGAGTCGGACAGGGAGTGAGGGGAGAAAAGGATTAAAAGAAGTGATGCACATGTTTGTTA
This sequence comes from Oreotragus oreotragus, assembly GCA_006410675.1. Taxonomy (NCBI): domain Eukaryota; kingdom Metazoa; phylum Chordata; class Mammalia; order Artiodactyla; family Bovidae; genus Oreotragus; species Oreotragus oreotragus. Next base: position 174,048 of record SJYX01017634.1, on the reverse strand, counting down.
CCTTCACTGTAGTTAGTGATGATTTCACAGAGGTATACATGACCCCAAACTTCAGAAATTACACAATTTCTGTGTAATGTATTATATGACAAATATTCTTCCACAGATCTGTTTTTAAAAACTTAAATGGATTTCCTAAGGTAAATCATTAAAATAAAGCATATATTTGCTTTTCATCTTGGAAATATTTTGGACATAATTTTGAAAGGAAAATAGCAATTATTAAGAACTAAAAGCCCTTCTACATGAAAAAACTTACAAATGTTTGTGTGTAACCATGACTACACAGTAGCTCCAGAAATGTTGTTAATTAATGCTTCTTTTCTATTGTACATTTTTGCAAGACTAGATACTTGTGTTTATATCCTTACACAACTTTTTTGCAGGAAAAAATGTTAAAGATCTATCAGTGATTTAAAACAATAGATTTTTTAAAGTCCACTGATATAAATGTTGCCTCATTTATTCACTTGATGAATTCAATATTAAATGTATAAATAATTATTTCAATAAAAACAAAGAAATGATCTGTGCAGAAATTAGACTTACATGTACCCCAGTGTTCATCGCAGCACTGTTTATAATAGCCAGAGTTACTATCTAAAATTTAACATTTTGATTCTTTGGATTTTACACGCCTAAAGAGGAAATATATATTGGTTAGCTGTCTTAGAAACTCCCACAAAAGTTAAATATATTTTTTTTAAGTTAAATATATTTTAAAACTAATATACCTTGTTGTTGTTTAGTTGCTAAGTCATGACTGACTCTTTCACAACCCCATGAACTGTATAGCCTGCCAGGCTTCTCTATCCACGCAATATCCTGGACAAGAATATTGGAATAGGTTTGTCATTTCCTTCTCCATGAGATCTCCCTGACCCAGTGATTGAACCCACATCTCCTGCATCAGCAGGAGGATTCTTTACCCCTGAGCTTCCAGGGAAGCCCTAGTATACCTTACAATGAGGAATAAACATTATTTTTATTTTAGCAAAAAAGGGCATCACACTATGGTAGAAACAAAGTTAAACTGAATTATTTAGAGTTCAAAATGATCCTCTTTAAAAAAGAGTAAAACTGTGCTTAAAAATTGGCATTTTAATATATAAAATGTTATAGGCACAATTGTAAAATCTGGGTAAGATCAAATGTGTGGCATACATCTGAAAAGAATGAAAACCAATACGGAGAAGAATTGGTGCTCCGTATTGTTTGTTTGTTTGCTGCTTAATGCTCAAACATGAGTTTTATCTTAAATTAGTATAACGATAACACTGAAAATTGATTAATTCAGGTGCTAGTTCTGAAGCAATTTATTCTTTTTTTTTCCGAATTAGCATTATTTGTGAATTGACTTTCACACAGGTTATCTCCCTACATAACCAGGAACAAACCATGTGAGAATCAGACAAAACTTACAAACTCATTCAATGCTGCACAATCTCAGTCTCAGGTCCACTGCTGTCGCTGAGAGACACAAAGCTGACCCATGTCACTACTGTCTCTTAAGTGAGCAGAAGGGTAACTAATTTATAGCCTGATAGACAAGCATGTATGTTTTCAAATAAAATGACTTTAAGATATCTGGGAATGTTAATCACCCTTAAGAGAAAAAAAAGAATTTATTTTTTATTCTTAGTGGACACATTATCACAAAATAGGGTAGAAAACATGTATTTTCTAGCCTCCACATAAAGCAAACATTATGCCAACATAAGAATAATTCACGCCATTATCTAAATCTCTGAGCTATGACTGTCGCACAAATATACAATTAAGGTAAACAATGTTCATATGTGTATACCCAGTCACTGTGAAATTTTTTTGTAGTAACCAGTTTTGCAAAAATGCATCTGGAAAGTTACTCAACATTCTTATTTTTTTGTTTTTATTGTTTTGTATTCCTTTTAATTGCTCTGATTTGAATACTCATTTTCCTGATAATTGCTTGTAGTTATTATTATGTGCATATTTTCCTTTGTTAAGTATATGTTCCAATCTTTTGCTGATCTTTTTTAATTATCATTTTTTCAATTAGTGATAAATCATTTGTCAAATACATATTTTGTGAATATTTTTGCCCAGTTTATTGATTAAGCATTCATTTTTTAAATGGGGTCTTTGGATTATCAGAAGTTTTGATGAAATTTTATTTATACAATGCATTTTTATGGCTTCAGTAATGTGACTGAACTCAAATCATAAAGAATGTCTCATTTTAAGATGATTGTTAAATCATTACTATTTCTGCTACTCTCCATATCTTCCTATAAAATTACTATCAGGTATTGATTCTTCTCAGTCTTCCTTTAACATTTAGGAGAGTACAAATATGCTCTTGAAGTCCATTCAGTTTTTAAAGAGAAAATATCTTTATTTCATCTTCAAATTGAAAAATATTTTCACTGGATATAGAACTGAAGTTAATAGATATTTTTTTCTTTCTTTCTTTGCTTTACAAACGTTGTTCTACTGTCTGTTGTCCTCTTTGTTTCTGATGAAAAGTCATCAGTCATGTTTTTCCTGTACATAATGTGCTGCTTTTTCTCTGGCTACTTTCAATATTGCCGTTTCACATCTATTTTCCTCCAGTATTCTTGCCTGGAAAATCCCATGGACAGCGGATCCTGGAGGGCTAAGGTCAATTGGGTTGCAAAGAGCTGGACACAGCTGAGTGACCGAGATAGCACACAAATACACATTTGTTTTCAGGAGCTAGCCAATGGTGTGCCACGGTGTGATATAATTTGTATGTATACTGTTAGGGTCTCTTGAACTTCTTGGATCTGAAATCAATTATTTTCACAAAATTAGAGACTATTGGTGCCAGTATATCTTCACATACTTTTATGCCCCATTATTTCTTTCTTCTTTTCTGAGATTGCAAATATATACACACTGTACTTTAATACTGTTCTGTAGATCACTGAGAACTTGTTCTTTTTTTTTTTTTTCCTAGTCTTTTATTCTCTTTGTCCTGCAGATCAGATAACTCTTATTGATTTATCTTTACATTTATTGACCATTCCTTATGCATTCCTCAGCTGTTCTTGGGCCCACCCAATGAATTTCTCATTTGTATATTTACTTTCTAGTTCTAAAATTTCCATTTTAAATATATAGTATCTATTTCTCTACTATGATTTCTCTATGTCTTTACTCATTAGGACAATATTTTCCTTTAAATCCTTTTACCTTTGCTAGATTAAAACTCTTTCTTGCATTGGACAGTATCTACTTTCTGCAAAGTCCTGTCATTCTTCCAGCTGTTGCCTTCTATCAGATCTTCTGGAGCATGGCATACTACATATAGTCCAAAGGTCTATCAAGGATTCAGCAGAATTTGCACATAACCTTCTTAGGTTCTAGCCACTCTGCCTTACACAAACCAACAAATATTTTTGACTGAGAAATCATAAAATTGCAAGTATCTCTTCTAGTTTCTGCCCTACTATTTCTTTTATTTTTATTTTTTGGCCATACCACAAGGCATGCAGGATCTTAGTTCCCTGACCAGAGACTGAGCACAGGCCTCCTGCAGTGGAAGTGGATAGTCTTAATCAAGGGACCACCAGGGAACTACCCCAACCTATCATTCTTATATTCTCAGTAAGAGATAAATGACCACTATTGGTGCCTCCCTCACCACTTAAGTAGTATAAAACAAAGAACTCTGGTCCATGGAATGAAATGAAGAAAGAACATAAAATAAAGAGACATTGGGAATAAAAATAATCTTTCATTATTGTCCCATGTTTTATTAGTGTTAGTTCTGTTCAGAATGATCATTTCTAATATATTTTAGTGGAAACTATAGCAACTAGGTTCCCCTCTAATTTTTGGAGAATGATAGGGACTATAGTTCCAGAATTTAGCTAGAATGCAGCAAGGAAGTGGGCAAAGAGGCTCAATTCTCATTCTCACCCAAGATGGCTGAAATGAAGACAAGATGGCCTGAGCTCATGCAGCCAGGTTAGCATTCACTTTGGTTAAAATTATCTGTGAAAGAACATGAAACAACAGTGAGGTAAGTCAAATAGAGTTTATGTCACTTTTACAGAGAAATTCTGAGCCCACTCTGGGCTCTGATCTTGGAGTCAAGGATCCAGACTCTATCTTGTTCTATCATCTTTAGCCTGGTTTTTACCTCACATTCCAAGATGGCTGCATGAGCTCAGGCCATCTTGTCTTCATTTCAGCCATCTTGGATGAGAATGAGAATTGAGTAAGGCAGGATACCACAGAGGATCCAGAAACTGGGTGTGATGGCCATGGCTTTGTATGAGACAGTGCCAGAAGCCATGTTTGGTGGTGGTGTTATCTCCAGCATTGACTTCCAAGTCACCAAAACTAGCTCAAGCTCTTGTAATCTGTTTGGAATCCTTGTAACGAAATCAGTCACATTTCTGTCATTGTCCAGTGTCTTTTTTAACAGTTTGTCTTCAGAATGTACTACTATCCAGTGTCTATCCTCCAAAAGAAAGAAGAGGCACATTGGCCCATTGAAGTCAAACCACAAGGATCCACTGGAGCATTCATCATCTTTAAGTTGATACATTATCCTGCTCCGCAGGGTGAGGGCCATCCTTTGTGAAAATTTCTGGTTTAATGTCAAGCAATTTCCTTTTTCAGCTCTTCCACCAGGGCTTTCAGAGTTTCTACATGTCACTTCCAGGACTTTGTGGTATTCACCTCCATCCCCAGAGAACCAAAGAGTTTGGCCTTCTTGCTACCACATGGAAAATAAAGAAACATGTTTCCATTGACCTGGCCTTGGACCTCATATCATTGTTGTACAGGTCTGAGCTTAGGATTGACAGTGAAGTCATACTGAATAGTCTGAGAGTCACTGCAGATCTGGAAGACAGAGTTCAGCAGCAGAAAGACTAGGGGGGCAGGACTGAAGGTGGTGCCAGAAGCCAGAACCATTGAGACCCAAGGGTGCTTAGAGCCATGTCTGTTAATTCACTGTGTTTACTGCTCCCAGGATGCTGCGGCTACTCAGGGGAGACAAGTGAGCCCTAGGCGGAGAGTAGAGCGGGAGCAGATGTGATCCAGACTTATTCCAGGCATGCTGCCCTAGGTTCTGCCTACTTTTAATCTAATCTTTCAATACTTGCCTTTATTTATATTAGACATCTGCTGGCAGATTAATTAATATAAAGTTTTACATTATTACCAATGAAATGAACATTTTTATAACTTTAACATTTCTTAACTATTTCTTTTAAATTATTATTAAATCACTTTAGTTTTGAAAAATAAGAGCAAAGAATGAAGTTTTTGCAGAGATGTAGATGGACCTAGGGACCATCATACAGAGTGAAGTAAGTCAGAAACAGAAAACCGTATCGTATAATACTGCTTTACATATGGAATCTAGAAAAATGATATAGATGAATTTATTTATTTGTAAAGCAGAAATAGAGACACAGATATGGAGAACAAACTTAGGACACCAGGTGTGGGGGGAGAAGGCATGGATAGAATTGGAACATTGGGATTGACATATACACACTACCATGTATAAAAGAGATAACTAATGAGAATCTTCAAGGAACTCGATTCAGTGCTCTGTGGGGACCTAAATGGAAAGAACATCAAAAAGAGAGGGGAGATATATATAACTGATTCACTGTGATGTATGGCAGGAACTAACACAACACTGTAAAACATCTATACTCCAATAAAAATTAATCTTAAAAAGTTACGCAGTGAAACTACCCACAGTCCATACTATGTGATTCCATTAATCTGAAATGCTAGAACATGTAAACTAACTTGTGATAGCTGTTTGCTTCGATGGGGAAGACTGACTGAAAAGGGACACAAGGAAACCTAATGAAGTGATGGAAATTCTCATTTCAAATATGATTGATGAGTATATATAATATCTGAATATTGCATTGTACATAAATTATATTACAATTAGAAAATATTACCCAGGTAATCACATAACAGAAAACTGTTCTTTTGTGATCAGATTTTTAAATCATGACATCCAATTATAAAAGATAATGCTTAAAAATAATACCCATTAGATACTTTTATATTTACATTCTCTCTCTTTAGTTACTAAGTCCTGTCCAACTCTTGCAACCCCAAGGACCATAGCTTGTCACACTCCTCTGTTCTTGGGATTCTCCAGGCAAGAATACTGGAATGGGTTGCCATTTCCTTCTTCAGGGGATCTTCCCAACTCAGGGATCGAACCCAGGTCTCCTGCACCACAGGCAGATTCTTTACCTACTGAGCTACGAGATTACATCCTTAATGTTACATGAGATCTTATATAATATTTTTCATATACAGTACACTTCTGTCTTATAATGAGTGTTTCAATATTGCTTCAGCTGTCCTTTGCACTCATTACTTCTCACTCTGCCATATAGAAACAGAATTATCTAATTATCATTTTTAATATTGCTGAATCAATATTAAAACACTCATTATAAAAGTATACTGTATAAGAAAAATATTGTATAAAATCTCATGTGACATAAGGAATGTAATAAAAATTTTATAAAATTCATATAAAATTACATAAAATTGGTTTTGAATTTTCTTTTAAAATGCTTTTTAGAAGATATCTAGTACAACGTAGAAAACCATATCAATTAACCCAACTTAATCTGAAGATGAATAGAAATTATGTGAAAGAAAATACTTAAGCCAACATGGAAAAATATTCAAGATATAAAATTCATGGGTGATCATACAGTCTTTAAGTAGGATACTTTATTTTAAAAAGAAATTAACTGGCATAAATTCTAAGCTTAGTGGCATATAGGGCCAGTTGCTCTGACTCACAAGAATTGATCATGTGCATCTTTCCTCAACTCTGTGTTCAGTAATGTCACATTGGCAGCTTGAACTAAGCCCTGGGGGGGAATATTTACACCATAAAAATCAGCAAATATTATAAAAGTGCTTTAAGGACTATAGCACAGAAGAAAACCAAGCAAGCAAGGAGTCACACAAAATTGAAGAAATAGAAATTAGTGTTTGGGGAAGCTGTGGAGGTTAAATTTGCAGGGGAAAGTACTACAGTGGGTAGAGCTACATAAAGAAAAAGATCTAAACTGCTGAAGAGAGAGGGGTCTCAGAGTTGTTTGCTCAGTAACAAGTGGTGCATGTAGAGGGTGAAACTCCATGATGCTGAGCAAAGACCAAGAAAAGGGAGCTCTAAGATGAACAACTCCCAAAGCTCTAACTGGTGAGACTGTAGAGACTAAACATCTAAGGCATTCAGTTGAGAAACCAAAAATGTCAAACCATAGCAATAGACGTTAACCAGCGTAGGATAAACTATATTTTAAACCTGTCTAACACAGCTTATCATAATTTAACTGGCTGCCAAAACATACTTCAACAATCTTAAAAACAAAAAAATTCAAATGCAGCAGTGTAACACTCATAATCATCTAATCAAAATTATTAGATGTGCAAAGAAACAGGAAAATCACACCCATCAGGAGAAAAATCAGATAACATAAGCAGATACTGAAATGCCAGTATTAATGGCCTGTGTAGACAAAGATTTTAAAACAATTATTGTAAATATATGGTCATAGTTACAAAGGAAAACATATTTGTCAAAATTCATTAGACTGCACACTTAGAATAGGTGTTCTTTTAGATGTAGATTCTTTATTTAAAAATCGATTTTTTAAATGTGATACTGAATATTTTTAATTTCTAGATTAACAATAATTAATTTTACATGTTTAATGAGTTCTGTTTGGAGAGATACTTGTCGCTTGTTAAAAGATGAATTTCTTAATGAAATTGATTTACAAATAAGTTACTTTCCACAAATATAATGTACATGTAATATTCTCTCTTAGGTAATTTTTTGTTAGCAAATCTTAACATCTTTCCATTTTTAAATATAGTTCATTAACATTTATGAAAGCTAAATGATGACATGTTTTTTTCATAGCTGACATTGGGAAAATCCATCATTAGGCAAAGGAGATTTGATATAATCCCATAAATAAATGAGAAGGTGTATCATGCATTAGGGGGCTCCCCAGGTGATAAAAGAATCTGCCTACCAACACAAAAGATGCAAAAGATGCAGGTCCGATCCCTCGGTGGTAAAGATGCCCTGGAAGAGGAAATGGAAACACACTCCAATATTCTTGCCTGAAAAATTCATTGGACAGAGGAGCCTGGTGGCCTACAGTCCATGTGGTTGCAAAGAGTCAGACATGACCGAGCAACTAAGCTTAGACACATATAGCATGCATTAGATGACTTATTTTTTATATGAACAAAATGTTGAAAACACTTCAGTATAGATTTAATTCTGGTATAATTTAAAGAGAATCTTGTGTTAAGACTTATTTGGTTATATATTAGAATATATTTTTATTTTTAAAAAGGGAAAATTATAATAATGATTAAATCTACAATCATTGTCAGCAATTGTGCCTGATGTCATACCTCATGGCAATATAGGAAAATAAAAACAATAGTTCCTAACTACAAGAGTTTACAGTCTAAGTGGGAAGACAAGACATATTCCAGAATTGATATATTCCAGAGATACAGACATATGACAGTGCTAATAAAATCACAGAACAAGTTATAATTTCTTTTCCTGAACTGCTAAAGCATGATTTTCTTTGTGGTTCATTTGACAATTAATCATGCAATGCCTTGTTAAATAGATAAGTCTTTTCCACTTTTCACCCTTTGTTTTGAACTATTACTACATCCAATATTATGACTGAACTTTTCATATATGTATAAAATTCAATTCAGAGACTATATTTTATGGTAAGCAATATGGTGTGGCAAAAAAATTCCACATAACTGATTTAGAGAAACTGAGTTCTAATCTTCGCTATTCCACTATTGAAACTTCCTCGTACCTTCAAAAGTTATGTCTTATAATAATTCACAAGATATGGATTGGTGATTTTTCCAGGGTATGTATGTAATCAACATGTATATAATTAAATAATGTTAATTTATTGTGTCAAAAATAGAAATGAATAGTGATGGGGGACAAAAAATAGAGATTAGTGTGTTTGTAAATGCTAGGTTAAATGAATCTCTTTGTTTCTCAAAAGAGGAAACAGTAGCTCCTAAATAACATTAAACCTTAAAATGTTGTAAAAGAGATATTCTATCTACTTTATAATTCCAATATTATATAAATTTATACCTGAAAATGGCTATAAACATTTCAAACAAATGAAAATAGTACTGAAAACCATAACAAGGATAATTTTTATTTTATGTTTCATATTGTAGAGTTTACGTAACTTTTGAAGAAAAAACTCAAAGGATACAAAATCTTGCAAGTATCTATTCATTAATAATGATAAAAACAATCACAAGTTTCATTTCTTGGGAAAATATTGGGTACTAAGCACTGTGTAAGTTTTCTTTGTTTCATTTATTACTTATAGTAACACTATTAGCCTCATCTTATAAGTAACAAAATTGACATCCAAAAAAACTAAACAACTATCATATACTCATATACTTTTGTTTATTTTTAAAGCAGAAGTATAATTTAAAATTAGATATGAGATATCTGACTGTATCAGCTTGCTTCCTGAGATTATCAAATTTGATAACTCATTTAGTACTATTGAACCAAATATTTAAAATTCTAAAGATAAATATGGGTAAGGTAATACTTGGAATGTATCAGAAATAAAACATGAAGTAAAATTTGCAATTCAATTAAGCATAAGTAAGACCTATTAAGGAAAATGCTCTATCAGATATTCAGTGCCTGATGTCATGGTATAATTGAAAAATTGATATAGTATACTCTATAAGTATATGCATATATCTATTTTTAATTGATAGCAATAACTAAAAATTAGACACGCTATGCAGAGAAATCCCGTATTAATTTTAAAGTTAATGAACTATTTGTTAAACTTGTGTAACTCTTTGCTTAAAATATACACAACCTAGATCTTTTTATGGTTTTATACTTTTCATTTTACCCAAAACAAAATATAATTAAAATCTTATAATGTATAACCTGCCATAGCTTATGTCAGAACCAGTATCAAATTACACGTGTCATAATCTGACTTTTGTTGTTGTTCAGGAGCTAAGTTGTGTCTGACTCTTTGTGACCCCAAGGATGCAGTACACCAGGCTTCCCTGTCCTTCACTATCTCCTGGAGGTTACTCAAATTCAGGTCCATTGAGTCGGTGATGCTATTTAACCACTTCATTCTCTGCCACCTGCTTCTCCTTTCTGTCATTGATAATATGTATTTCTGCCACACCAATCTTGCATTCTGCTATGAGAGGAAAGGAATTATCACTGTATACTTATATGATATGTTCAGTCCTCAAAGCACTGGGAAATCAGATGGCTACTAGAATGATCATAGCAGTGTAAGAATCTTTGTATGTACCTATAGGAGTGAATTTAGGGAAGAGTACAATCTATCCTTTATAAAACACACCTTTTTGGTTTGCTTTGTTTAAAATCAATTATAGAGTAGAACTATTTAAATATCCCAAAATATCGGCAGATTTGAAAAGAAATCTAACAGAACTTTCATATATAAAATATGATATTTGAAAATAAAGGGGAAGTATTAAGCAACAAATTAGAACTAAAGAAATAATCAGAGTTGTAACAATAAACTTCAGAATTGAAGAAATTACATAGTTGGAATACAAAAAGCAAACAAGACAGAAAAAGATGGGAAAAAATGTTAAAACCACAGAAGATGGAATGAAAAGATGTACAATAATTTTAAACAGAGATTAGAAGAGTGTAAAGAAAAGTCTCAAGAGTCTGCATTTGAAGAGATAATGACTAAAAAGTGCTCAAATTGTGAGAGCAATGGAAACGCACACACACCCAAGCATGTTACAGTGAAACTGTGGATGAAAAGGCTAAGGAAGAGGAGGTGAGGCAGGTCAAATCTAAAAATGAATACAAGCCATTCTGGTAACCGACTCCTCTNGTTTGGAGAGATACTTGTCGCTTGTTAAAAGATGAATTTCTTAATGAAATTGATTTACAAATAAGTTACTTTCCACAAATATAATGTACATGTAATATTCTCTCTTAGGTAATTTTTTGTTAGCAAATCTTAACATCTTTCCATTTTTAAATATAGTTCATTAACATTTATGAAAGCTAAATGATGACATGTTTTTTTCATAGCTGACATTGGGAAAATCCATCATTAGGCAAAGGAGATTTGATATAATCCCATAAATAAATGAGAAGGTGTATCATGCATTAGGGGGCTCCCCAGGTGATAAAAGAATCTGCCTACCAACACAAAAGATGCAAAAGATGCAGGTCCGATCCCTCGGTGGTAAAGATGCCCTGGAAGAGGAAATGGAAACACACTCCAATATTCTTGCCTGAAAAATTCATTGGACAGAGGAGCCTGGTGGCCTACAGTCCATGTGGTTGCAAAGAGTCAGACATGACCGAGCAACTAAGCTTAGACACATATAGCATGCATTAGATGACTTATTTTTTATATGAACAAAATGTTGAAAACACTTCAGTATAGATTTAATTCTGGTATAATTTAAAGAGAATCTTGTGTTAAGACTTATTTGGTTATATATTAGAATATATTTTTATTTTTAAAAAGGGAAAATTATAATAATGATTAAATCTACAATCATTGTCAGCAATTGTGCCTGATGTCATACCTCATGGCAATATAGGAAAATAAAAACAATAGTTCCTAACTACAAGAGTTTACAGTCTAAGTGGGAAGACAAGACATATTCCAGAATTGATATATTCCAGAGATACAGACATATGACAGTGCTAATAAAATCACAGAACAAGTTATAATTTCTTTTCCTGAACTGCTAAAGCATGATTTTCTTTGTGGTTCATTTGACAATTAATCATGCAATGCCTTGTTAAATAGATAAGTCTTTTCCACTTTTCACCCTTTGTTTTGAACTATTACTACATCCAATATTATGACTGAACTTTTCATATATGTATAAAATTCAATTCAGAGACTATATTTTATGGTAAGCAATATGGTGTGGCAAAAAAATTCCACATAACTGATTTAGAGAAACTGAGTTCTAATCTTCGCTATTCCACTATTGAAACTTCCTCGTACCTTCAAAAGTTATGTCTTATAATAATTCACAAGATATGGATTGGTGATTTTTCCAGGGTATGTATGTAATCAACATGTATATAATTAAATAATGTTAATTTATTGTGTCAAAAATAGAAATGAATAGTGATGGGGGACAAAAAATAGAGATTAGTGTGTTTGTAAATGCTAGGTTAAATGAATCTCTTTGTTTCTCAAAAGAGGAAACAGTAGCTCCTAAATAACATTAAACCTTAAAATGTTGTAAAAGAGATATTCTATCTACTTTATAATTCCAATATTATATAAATTTATACCTGAAAATGGCTATAAACATTTCAAACAAATGAAAATAGTACTGAAAACCATAACAAGGATAATTTTTATTTTATGTTTCATATTGTAGAGTTTACGTAACTTTTGAAGAAAAAACTCAAAGGATACAAAATCTTGCAAGTATCTATTCATTAATAATGATAAAAACAATCACAAGTTTCATTTCTTGGGAAAATATTGGGTACTAAGCACTGTGTAAGTTTTCTTTGTTTCATTTATTACTTATAGTAACACTATTAGCCTCATCTTATAAGTAACAAAATTGACATCCAAAAAAACTAAACAACTATCATATACTCATATACTTTTGTTTATTTTTAAAGCAGAAGTATAATTTAAAATTAGATATGAGATATCTGACTGTATCAGCTTGCTTCCTGAGATTATCAAATTTGATAACTCATTTAGTACTATTGAACCAAATATTTAAAATTCTAAAGATAAATATGGGTAAGGTAATACTTGGAATGTATCAGAAATAAAACATGAAGTAAAATTTGCAATTCAATTAAGCATAAGTAAGACCTATTAAGGAAAATGCTCTATCAGATATTCAGTGCCTGATGTCATGGTATAATTGAAAAATTGATATAGTATACTCTATAAGTATATGCATATATCTATTTTTAATTGATAGCAATAACTAAAAATTAGACACGCTATGCAGAGAAATCCCGTATTAATTTTAAAGTTAATGAACTATTTGTTAAACTTGTGTAACTCTTTGCTTAAAATATACACAACCTAGATCTTTTTATGGTTTTATACTTTTCATTTTACCCAAAACAAAATATAATTAAAATCTTATAATGTATAACCTGCCATAGCTTATGTCAGAACCAGTATCAAATTACACGTGTCATAATCTGACTTTTTTTGTTGTTCAGGAGCTAAGTTGTGTCTGACTCTTTGTGACCCCAAGGATGCAGTACACCAGGCTTCCCTGTCCTTCACTATCTCCTGGAGGTTACTCAAATTCAGGTCCATTGAGTCGGTGATGCTATTTAACCATATCATTCTCTGCCACCTGCTTCTCCTTTCTGTCATTGATAATATGTATTTCTGCCACACCAATCTTGCATTCTGCTATGAGAGGAAAGGAATTATCACTGTATACTTATATGATATGTTCAGTCCTCAAAGCACTGGGAAATCAGATGGCTACTAGAATGATCATAGCAGTGTAAGAATCTTTGTATGTACCTATAGGAGTGAATTTAGGGAAGAGTACAATCTATCCTTTATAAAACACACCTTTTTGGTTTGCTTTGTTTAAAATCAATTATAGAGTAGAACTATTTAAATATCCCAAAATATTGGCAGATTTGAAAAGAAATCTAACAGAACTTTCATATATAAAATATGATATTTGAAAATAAAGGGGAAGTATTAAGCAACAAATTAGAACTAAAGAAATAATCAGAGTTGTAACAATAAACTTCAGAATTGAAGAAATTACATAGTTGGAATACAAAAAGCAAACAAGACAGAAAAAGATGGGAAAAAATGTTAAAACCACAGAAGATGGAATGAAAAGATGTACAATAATTTTAAACAGAGATTAGAAGAGTGTAAAGAAAAGTCTCAAGAGTCTGCATTTGAAGAGATAATGACTAAAAAGTGCTCAAATTGTGAGAGCAATGGAAACGCACACACACCCAAGCATGTTACAGTGAAACTGTGGATGAAAAGGCTAAGGAAGAGGAGGTGAGGCAGGTCAAATCTAAAAATGAATACAAGCCATTCTGGTAACCGACTCCTCTACATCTATAATGAATGCCATAAAACTATTTTAAAATATCTTCAAAGTACTGAAAGGAAATAATCACCAAAATATAACTGTGTTTGAATAAACTGTCTTTCTGGAATGGATGTAAAATAAACCTATGCAAATAATATCTATATATGATAATAATAATAATGTGAAAATTGCAAGTGTTTTAAAAAAATGCCAGAGAGGATGTGCAACAAAAGGAACCCTCCTACACTGCTGAAAAGCTAAAAACAGAACAACTATATGACCCAGCAATCCCACTCCTGGGAATATACCTGGAGAAAACCCTAATTCAAGATCCATTCATTCCAATGTTCAGTACAGCACTATTTACAATGGCCAGGACATGGAAGCAATCTAAATGTCTATGAACAGAGGAATGGATAAAGTGGTATATACATACAGTGAAATACTACTCAGCCATAAAAAGGAACCAAATACTGCCATTTGCAGAGACATGGATAGACCTAGAAACTGCCATACAGAGTAAAGTAAGTCAGAAAGAGAACAACAAATATCATATGATGTCACTTCTATGTGGAATCTAGAAAAATGGTTTAGATGAGCTTACTTGCAAATAGAAACACAGATGTAGAGAACAAACATATGGATACCAAAAGGGAAGAAATGATGGGATGAATTAGAAGGCTAGGACTGACATATATACACTGCTCTGTATAAAACAGATAACTAATGAGGACCTACTGTATAATACAGTAAATACACTCTACTCAGTGTGACCTAAATGGGAAGGAAATCTAAATGAAGTGGGGATATATGCATACATAACTGATTCATTTTCCTGTACAGCACAAACTAATACAACATTGTAAAGCAACTATACTCCAATAATTTTTTTAATAAATTAAAAAATATTAATGGATATGCAAATCAAAAATGAAAACAAGTAAATCAGGAAAAAATGAAAATAACAAGTAAATCAGAAGATGATCATATCAGAGTATTCTAAGGTCCCAGTTCTAAATTTACCATTCAACTTTACGTTTTAAATATATGTGGTAAATATCAAGAATAACCATAAAACTAGTAATTCCAAACCAGAGAAGTGAGAAGATGGGATATAAAACACATGCACACACAAACACANACAGCACAAACTAATACAACATTGTAAAGCAACTATACTCCAATAATTTTTTTAATAAATTAAAAAATATTAATGGATATGCAAATCAAAAATGAAAACAAGTAAATCAGGAAAAAATGAAAATAACAAGTAAATCAGAAGATGATCATATCAGAGTATTCTAAGGTCCCAGTTCTAAATTTACCATTCAACTTTACGTTTTAAATATATGTGGTAAATATCAAGAATAACCATAAAACTAGTAATTCCAAACCAGAGAAGTGAGAAGATGGGATATAAAACACATGCACACACAAACACACCCCAAATGCATCAATCCAACATGAACCAAGAAGGAAACAAAAATGGTTCATTGAAAAAGTAGGACAAAGACAAAAAATACACAGTAAGATAAATAGCAATAATCAAAATAAATATAAATGTAATAATTCATCAGTTATACAAAAGAGAACATCTGATTGACTATTTTTATGACTCCAGCTACCCTAAAATCTGAAACACTGACACCACCAAATGCTGACAAGGATGTGATTAAGTACCAGGCATTCTCACTCATTCCTAATGGGAATACAAAATGACAGTCACCTTACAAGACACTTTGGCACTTTTTTACAAAATTCAACAAACTCTTAAAATATGATCGAGCACTCACACTTTTTGGTATATACCCAATGATTTGAAAACTTCACACAAAAACCTACACACAAATGCATAGAGCAACTTTAATCTTGATTATCAAGCTTTAGAAGCAATTAAAAAGTTCTTTTATAGGTGAATGGATAAATAACTGTGCTTATTTAAACATAAAATGGAATATTAGTTAGCAATAGAGATGATCTGCTGCTGCTGCTACTAAGTCGCTTCAGTCGTGTCCGACCCTGTGCGACCCCATAGACGGTAGGCCACCAGGCTCCCACGTCACTGGGATTCTCCAGGCAAGAACACTGGAATGGGTTGCCATTTCCTTCTCCAAGAGATGAGCTATCAAACCACAAAAAGACATGGAGGAATCTTAAATGAATAGTTCTAAATGAAAGAAGCCAATCTGAAAAGGTAACACACCACATGTTTCCAACTATGTGACATTCTGGAAAACACGAAACTGAAGACAGTAAAAAAGACTAATGGTTGCCGATGGTTCAGAAGAGGGGAAGAAGGGATATTTTAGGTCAGTGACACTGTTCTGCATGATATGAGAGTGGTGGATACATGTCATTATATATTTATCAAAAATCCAAAGAATGAACAACATAAAGTAAACCCTAAAGTAAACTATAAACTTTAGTGATAATAACATATGTATCAATATTGGCTCTTCAGCTGTAACAAAGTGAAGAAGAAATAAGTAAATATATGGAACTTCTCTGTACTTTCCACTGAACTTTTTTGTAAAACTACAACTGCTAAGAAAAAGTCTATTAAATTTTTTAAAAGAGAAAAAATATGCAATTTTATATGAAAAAATACAGCTAAAATAGACAAATGTAAAGCATACAGATTTTGAAATTCTAGGTGAAAACACAGGACAAAAGAAATGCAAAGCAAATATGAACCAAAGGAAATCTGGAATAGCCAAATACATTTCAGATAAAATAAAACTGGATTATTACTAGAGTTAGGATGGCAATTTCATTATAATAAAACATTCAGTTCACTAGGAATATGTAATCCTAAACTATACGTACATTGCACATAATTTAAAAGCCCCCAAATGTATAAAATACAAGGTGAGAAAAATAAAAGGAGAAAATTGCAAATCAATAGCACTGAGAGACACTGATACACCTCTTTCAAGTACAATAGTTAGAGAATTTATAATAATAAAATTAGCAAACTTAATTAAATGATTTTCATTAGACTCTGCAGTCCAGTCTATGGCCATACCACCCTGAAAGTGCCCCATCTCATCTGATCTCGGAAGCTAAGCAGGGTCAGGCCTGGTTAGTACTTGGATGGGAGACACTGTAGTCAATAATACTCTAATATCCTCAAGCACAGGCAGAATATTAACAAATACTGACCATATTTTAGGACAAAAAATAAGTTTCAAGAAATTTCAAAACACAGATCACCTTCACTAATCACAATGCAATTAAATTACATTTGTATAAAAAAATGAAAGCATATATTTTAAAAACACATGGTTGGATAACTCTTGGGTCAGAAAATAAATCATAATGGAAATTTAAAAATAGTTAGAACTGACAAAAATTAAAATAATATTACATATAACACCTTGCAGAATATAAACAAACTCAATGTCCAGCAGGACATTTATAACCTTAAATGCTTATGTTACAAAAAACTGGGAAAAAGGATAATAACCATGCTAAATTTATACTTAATAGTACCAGAAAAAAATTCATAACTTAAGCAATTATAAACAAGAAATTAATGTTGAAATAAATAAAAAGACTCAATATACAGATGACTCAATGTAGAAAATTCAGTGGAAAACCAAGCAAATTAGCAGAATCATTTTAGCTAAAACAACATATTAGTTTTAAATGTCACTTAAATCTGCTTTGAAACTGCCACGTCACTATAAAAATCAAATTGCTGTTATACCCTAAAATATAGTTATCCAGAAATATGACTTTGTGCTTATGTGTGAAATTTGACTATATCTGAAAATAGGGTATTTTTAGACACTTTAGAATTCCCAACTAGATTCAGAAGGGTCAGATGGTGAATCTTTAAAGTGAATACTCTAAAACTATTTCTATATCATTACTGATGTATTTATTACTTTTAAATATATCAAATTATACAGGAGGTATACTTCTATCCTAAATACTCAGTCTCCAGTTGCCAAATAAAATGGTATGTTCCTAAGATCATTGCTTCTCCTGGCGCAGCTACAGTAGGCATTATTTATGTAGATTATTTTAATATATTATTTATATAAACTACAATTAAAATAGGACCCCTGGGCCAGGGTAATACTGAGACCTTATTAGTAGACAGCTATGCAAAAGCACTGCAAATACATTACTTTTTCAAAATTATAATTAAATTTGAAGCATACAGATAATATAAGACTTAAAATTATAGTTCTACCAAAGTCTAGATATTTTATACTCTACTCTGAATTTTTCTTATATGTAATATAGTATTTTTAAATGACTTTTGCTTTAAATTAACACTTCAAAATCTCTTAGACTCTACTATTTCAAGTGATCCAAAAATAGCACTATTTCAGTACTACAACTCTAAGGCTATTGGTATTCTAAATTACAAACTAATTAATATTTTTCTTACACAGTCTCAAAGCATGAAACTTGTATGNATCACTTTTGCTTTAAATTAACACTTCAAAATCTCTTAGACTCTACTATTTCAAGTGATCCAAAAATAGCACTATTTCAGTACTACAACTCTAAGGCTATTGGTATTCTAAATTACAAACTAATTAATATTTTTCTTACACAGTCTCAAAGCATGAAACTTGTATGAATAGATTTAATCATAAAACCTCAAGTACTGGTACTTAAAAATGTATCCTCATGTAATGTCTAAGAGCTCATCTAAGTAGAGAATGATAAATGCAATTTGTTAAATATTGTACTGAAAATACAAAGATACAGTTCCAAAAGATAAAGTCCAGTTGTCAACATACAATATTTTCAATATGAAATCATTTTTCAATTTGAAATCATCTTTCAATATTCAATTAAATGCATCTTTTAAAATAATTTAGTAGATACTTTTTAAAACCAAAAATTCAGTTATAGTACTTATTTTCCATGTGGCTCTAGAAAAAAAATTTTCAAAACAGAATTAAAGAATTTTCAAAAAGTACCAAAGAAGTTTTGAATAAAATTTACTTCCCAAAACACACTTAAAGAGCTAGACTTTAATTCCAATTAACTAAAAAGAAAAATGTCAGTACAGGATATATAAAGTACTAAATGAAATAATACAGTAGCACCATAATTCTCTTTCAAGAGTGATTGAACACATTTTCTATCAAAAGGACCACTGATCTTCAGTGCAAATGACAAATTGCTTTATTTAAATAGCAATCCACTCCAGTACTATTGCCTGGAAAGTCCCATGGACAGAGGAGCCTGGTAGGCTACAGTCTATGGGGTCACAAAGAGTCGGACACGACTGAGCGACTTCACTTCACTTATTCTGTCAGAGGGTTTTCTTTAAAATAGTGCTGTTTGGGAGCTTCTGTCTCAATCATGGCTTGAGCAAGGACAAAGAGATATTTTTATGTGTTCTAGACCAGATTGGTCGGAGAAGGCAATGGCACCCCACTCCAGTACTCTTGCCTGGAAACTCCCATGGACGGAGGAGCCTGGTAGGCTGCAGTCCATGGGGTCGCTGAGTCGGACATGACTGAGCAACTTCACTTTCACTTTTCACTTTCATGTACTGGAGAAGGAAATGGCAACCCACTCCAGTGTTCTTGCCTGGAGAATCCCAGGGATGGCGGAGCCCAATGGGCTTCTGTCTATGGGGTCGCACAGAGTCGGACACGACTGAAGTGACTTAGCAGCAGCAGCAGCAGACCAGATTGGTACATGAAAGTGGACCAGGAGACCCAAAAAAAAAAAAAAAAAAACACACTTACTATTTACCAAGTAGCCTCTAAGTACTCTGAGACAGAGAGACACACAAAGAGAGACAGACAGCAAGAAAAGGAGCCACAACTACTAGAGCAAGGCAGAATCTAATGTTCTAAAGAGGAGGAATAAAGTCTCCAACAGCAAAAGTCAGGCCCCAGGTGAACTAAAAACAACAAATGCAATTACAAAACCATCAGTGAAAATATTAAAAGGCATAAAGTGTTTAATAAGTTTCTAAAGTTTGTTGAGTGACAGAATGAGTGAATTGCTCCATGTTCATACAACTATTACCTGTCTACATTCACTGAGTAACTCCTATTTATGCAGCCACAGTCCCAGTGCCCAGTGAAGTCACTCAGTTGTGTCCAACTCTTTGCGACCCAGTGGACTGTAGCCCACCAGGCTCCTCTGTCCATGGGATTCTCTAGGCAAGAATGGAGCCACAGTTTCCTACTGAAAAATGCCAGTGTCTGCCTTCAAAAAACATCCTAAGGAGTAGCTAGAAAAACTGTTTATATTTAATTTCTTTGATGTGTTAGCTGTACAGACATTTACAAATTAATTATTCTGAGTAATTGTGCCCTCCTTTGTTAAATGGAAATTAAATACTTGTACTGTCATCATTCATACCTATTGTCATTAAGGCCACACAGTTCATAATTCAACTTCTCTCTTTGACTTTTCAACATACAAAACACAACTGTATATTTGGATGTGGAAATTATGTAAGTAGGAAAAATTTAAACAGAAATAACCTAAGTGTAATAGATTCATCTATAATAAATCACCACTGGGGGCTAGAGGAAAAAGTAATTTAAAAGAACCCCATTGATCTGTATAGATTAAGAAAAAATCTATTTAGAGCTCCAATTCTAATAGCGAATTAGTGATTGTTTTTAATACTATCTAGCATATCTCAGGGATTGGGGGCAGGAGGAGAAGGGGACAACAGAGGATGAGATGGCTGGATGGCATCATTGACTCGATGGATGTGAGTCTGAGTGAACTCCGGGAGTTGGTGATGGACAGGGAGGCCTGGCGTGCTGCGATTCATGGGATCGCAAGGAGTCGGACAGGANTGGCCACCTCATGTGAAGAGTTGACTTATTGGAAAAGACTTTGATGCTGGGAGGGATTGGGGGCAGGAGGAGAAGAGGATGACAGAGGATGAGATGGCTGGATGGCATCACTGACTTGATGGACGTGAGTCTGAGTGAACTCCAGGAGTTGGTGATGGACAGAGAGGCCTGGCGTGCTGCAATTCATGTGGTCGCATAGAGTTGGACACAACTGAGCGACTGAACTGAACTGAAGAATATAAGTTTAGAATTTAAAAAGAGCTCGGTTCAAATGTCAGGCAAACATCACTAGCTTATCTTGAACAAATTGTGCTCTGTTCTCAGATGCTCAGTCATGTCCAGTTCTTTGCACCATGTAGACTGTTGTCTGATAGGCTCCTCTGTGCAGGGGATTCTCCCTGCAAGAATACTGCAGTAGGGTACCATCTGGGATCTTCCTGATCCAGGGATCAAATTCATGTCTCTTGAGCTGGCAGGTGAATTCTTTACCACTAGCACCAACTAATGTTAAATACTACCATTTATATTTCCCTAGCATTCAGAAGATCTACTACAAAGTAGGATCATATGTCGTGTGCAAGTTTTATTATATATCTGACACACAGTAAGTGCTAAATAAATTTTAACAAAAATAAGACAAAACAAAAATGAAAGACCAGAACTGGTAGGACTGGGGTCTTCTTAAGGATGTAGAGGTGCATGAAGGGTGGAGGAAGATAGTCAAGAGCAGTGAATATGAGAGGAAGACTTGAAAAAGAAAGAAGGGGATATAAAAGAGTAGAATACTAGTTTTTCAGGGTTTTTCTAAGAATAACTTTTTTATGCTATTTCCCTAAAATGTTGCCTATTAATAAACTATCCTCTAGTTTTCTGAAAATATCACTGTCTTCTTAAAATGGCTTAGTCTGACAGTGTAATTATTCCACTACAGTTTTACCTCTTTCTGTTCAGTTTATCTAATACTCTGTCCATATTATAATATTTAGTGTGTTGGTCATTTTCTTCCCTAGTGTTCAGCTGAAAGATAGAAAGCCTCAATTCAAATTTCATTTCCTACCTCATTGCTGAGTAAAATAGAAAAAAAAAAAAAAAGATAGTTTAGCACCACTATCTGAAAGAGCAGTTGTGATCAAATTAGACTTAATTGTCTCACGTATTCATACTTCTCCACCTTTCACTGCCAGTGATCATTAAAGATTAAAATAGCAGAAACTGAAGCAACAAAAATACACCTGACATGGATGATAATAACTGAATTTGGATTTATAGAAATTGCAGAGTCAACTTTGGTTAGGCAAAGGAGTGTGTGTGTGTGTTTGTGCCCACGGTTATAATTTTTCTAAGAGAAGTGGCTTGGTTGTGAAAGATATGCTACAGCAGAAACTGCTTATTAAGCTATAAGAAAATAGTTTTAGATCATAACATATAACTAACATGGAAGGGTGACTCCTTCAGAATCAGAAACTTACTGACAATTACTAAGTATAAGGAGCAACTACACTTGTGACTCTCCCCAGATTTGGAACTACATAGATTATTGTTTTGGAAAAAAGTATGCAAAGATGTTCCTTCTGTGCACATAATTGACCTGGATTTCTCTTTCAGGTATTCTGAGAGAATCAGTAGCAATATCCTAACTCATCACGTATTCTGAAACATATAACTTTAGGCTATAAAACCATTTTGTTAAATATAAGTCTTGTCCACTGGCATGTAGCATCTAGAAGGTAAAATGAAGGCCATACTGGATCACTATGATTGAAGGAATGAAAGAGTGTCTGGGATCTGTTTACCCCTATATAGTAGAGCAACATAGTCACATATAATTTTTTTCATCAGTCATGTTGTCAGAATTTACCTTCTTTATTTAACCTCATATAAATGTAGGTTTTGTTTATTACTATGATTCTGAAGATAATTACTAAATCATTTTATCTTGATATATAGAGTGTTTTACAGAATATTTGGGCTTCAAATCATTGCAGATGGTGATGGCAGCCATGAAATTAAAAGATGCTTACTCCTTGGAAGGAAAGTTATGAGCAACCTAGACAGCATATTCAAAAGCAGAGACATTGCTTTGCCAACAAAGGTCCATCTAGTCAAGGCTATGGTTTTTCCAGTGGTCATGTATGGATGTGAGAGTTGGACTGTGAAGAAGGCTGAGTGCTGAAGAATTGATGCTTTTGAACTGTGGTGTTGGAGAAGACTCTTGTGAGTCCCTTGGACTGCAAGGGGATCCAACCAGTCCATCCCAAAGGAGACCAGTCCTGGGTGTTCATTGGAAGGACTGCTGCTGAGGCTGAAACTCCAATATTTTAGCCACCTCATGCAAAGAATTGACTCATTGGAAAACACCCTGATGCTGGGAGGGATTGGGGGCAGGAGGAAAAGGGGATGACAAAGGATGAGATGGCTGGAAGGCATCACCGACTTGATGCACTTGAGTTTGGATGAACTCCAGGGAGCTGGTGATGGACAGGGAGGCCTGGCATGCTGCGATTCACGGGGTCACAGAGTCGGACACAACTGAGCGACTGAACTGAACTGAAAGATAAGAACTTATTAGAAAGTTTTGTAAACAGCAACAACAAAAAAACTCATGCTTGACTTTCAAGGTTTATTTTATGGTTTCTCACATTTGCAGTGTTGTGTATTTTCTTATTCCCTGACATTGACTTCTGCAAGAATTCTGATGCCGTTGCATCATATAGTCCCTGAGAACTTGCCCCCTTATTGACCTATGGCATTCCAAGAATTCCAGCTTTTATGTATGTATCATTTCATTCAGGACTGGTTTATATAACAGAATGCCTCCATTTGTTACTTGCACCACAATATGAAAGGCAACAATAATTATACTTCATTATACAAGAGTATCTAATAAGATGGCCTGCAAAATCCTCTTAATTTCAAACACTTAATTTCAAAACAAGAAAATACATTTATTAGACAAACCAAGGTACCATATAATATTATTTTCAAGTACTCTTTCTCCATAGGAGCTGAGTTCAAAACCTTTAATCTGTGATCTTGAAGGAATTCTTTATATTTCTCATGAGTGTTAGATGACACTGATTTTAAGTTGTGGCATAAATAGATTTCTCTATAAGATACAAGTTTATCAAGGGGGATGTGAGGAATTTTTATGTATCATATGACATATTTTACTACTGTGTTTCTATTCTAGGTTTCCCCAGGGGCTTAGCAGTAAATAATCCACCTGCAATGCAGGAGATGAGACATAGGAGATACTGATTCAATCCCTGGGTTGGGAAAATCTCCTGGAGGAGGGCATGGCCACCCACTCCAGTATTCTTGCCTGGAAAAATCCCACGTACAGAGGAGACTAGCAGGTTATATTCCATAAGGTCGCAAAGAGTTGGACAAGACTGAAGTCACTGAGCACATACACAAGCGTTTGTATTCTCAATTTATTTAAAGAGGTACTTTAGTCTTATTTAAATTTATATACATACCACTCTTGTACAGACATGAAATAAAAATAAATTTGTGATATATTTGTAATTGCTTCTTATTCAGAAACTGAATTTGGGGAATTGCTTTTAGATTTAGAGAATATGTATAAATATATCAGTTCAGTTCAGTCGCTCAGTCACGTCTGACTCTTTGTGACCTCATGAATCGCAGCATGCCAGACCTCCTTGTCTATCACCAACTCCCGGAGTTCACTCAGACTCACGTCCATCGAGTCAGTGATGCCATCCATCATCAGCATATCTGAGGTTATTGATATTTCTCCCGGCAATCTGGATTCCAGCTTGTGTTTCTTCCAGTCAAATCTTAATTTATTATTATGTATTTCATGTTTGGTGCTATTATCAATGGAAATTTTAAAAAAAACTTTATTTTCCAATTGTTGCTGCTGGTACACAGAAATACAGTTCATTTTTGCATACTGCCCTTTTACCTTGTGACTTTGAAAAGTTTACTTATTATATTTAGTGGTTGCTTTTCAGCTTCTTATGGATTTTTCATGTAAACAGTCGTGTCATATACAAAGAAAGACATTTTTACTTTTCCTTTCCTATTTCATATATATTTTAAATTGTTTCATTGACTAAAACCTCCAAGTTTACACTGTTAAATAGAAGGGGTAAAAGTGTACAGTCTTGAGTTTCTCTGGTGGCTCAAAGGTAAAGAATCCGTCTGCCAATATGGGTTCAATCCCTGGTCTGAGAAGATCCCACATGCTGTGGTGCAACTAAGCCCATGAGCCACAACTATTAAGCCTGTGCTCTACAGCCAAGGGGGGGAAGGCAATGGCACCCCACCCCAGTACTCTTGCCTGGAAAATCCAATGGACGGAGTAGCCTGGTGGGCTGCAGTCCATGGGGTTGCTAAGAGTCAGGCATGACTGAGCGACTTCACTTTCACTTTTCTCTTTCATGCATTGGAGAAGGAAATGGCAACCCACTCCAGTGTTCTTGCCTGGAGAATCCCACGGACGGGGGAGCCTGGTGGACCGCCGTCTATGGGGTCGCACAGAGTCGGACACGACTGATGCGACTTAGCAGCAGCAGCAGCTACAGCCAGGGAGCCAGAGCTACGAGGCTACGTGCTGCAGCTACTGAAGTCCATGTGCCCTAGAGCCTCCCGCACTGCGCAACAAGAGAAGCCTCAATGAAAAGGCTGTGCGCTGCAACTAGAGAGCAGCCCCTGCTCGCGCAACGAGAGACAAGCCCACAAGGCAAAGATAAAAGCAAATAAAAATATTAAAGAGTGTACAGTCTTGCCTGTTCTGATGATCTCTTTACTTTAATTGGAGCATGTAGTTAATTTTTCAGTTCGGTTCAGTTCAGTCACCCAGTCCTGTCTGACTCTTTGCGACCCCATGAATCGCAGCACGCCAGGCCTCCCTATCCATCACCATCTCCCAGAGTTCACTCAGGCTCACGTCCATGAAGTCCGTGATGCCATCCAGCCATCTCATCCTCGGTCGTCCCCTTCTCCTCCTGCCCCCAATCCCTCCCAGCATCAGAGTCTTTTCCAATGAGTCAACTCTTCACATGAAGTGGCCAAAATACTGGAGTTTCAGCTTTAGCATCATTCCTTCCAAAGAAATCCCAGGGTTGATCTCCTTTAGGATGGACTGGTTGGATCTCCTTGCACTCCAAGGGATTCTCAAGAGTCTTCTCAAACACCACAGTTCAAAAGCATCAATTCTTTGGTGCTCAGCCTTCTTCACAGTCCAACTCTCACATCCATACATGACCACAGGAAAAACCATAGCCTTGACTAGACAGACCTTAGTTGGCAAAGTAATGTCTCTGCTTTTGAATATACTATCTAGGTTGGTCATAACTTTTCTTCCAAGGAGTAAGCGTCTTTTAATTTCATGGCTGCAGTCACCATCTGCAGTGATTTTGGAGCCCCCAAAAATAAAGTCTGACACTGTTTCCACTGTTTCCCCATCTGTTTCCCATGAAGTGATGGGACCGGATGCCATGATCTTCGTTTTCTGAATGTTGAGCCTTAAGCCAACTTTTTCGCTCTCCTCCTTCACTTTCATCAAGAGGCTTTTTAGCTCCTCNAAAATAAAGTCTGACTCTGTTTCCACTGTTTCCCTATCTATTTCCCATGAAGTGATGGGACCAGATGCCATGATCTTCGTTTTCTGAATGTTGAGCTTTAAGCCAACTTCTTCACTCTCCAGTTTCATTTTCATCAAGATGCTTTTTAGTTCCTCTTCACTTTCTTCCATAAGGGTGGTGTCATGTGCATATCTGAGGTTATTGATATTTCTCCCAGCAATCTTGATTCCAGCTTGTGTTTCTTCCAGTCCAGTGTTTCTCATGATGTACTCTGCATATAAGTTAAATAAGCAGGGTGACAATATACAGCCTTGATGTACTCCTTTTCCTATGTGGAACCAGTCTGTTTCATGTCCAGTTCTAACTGTTGCTTTCTGACCTGCATATAGATTTCTCAAGATATATATATATATATATATATATACTTTTTTTTTTTCACAATAGTGTCACTTGTGCCATAAAGAACACTGGCAACCCAACATTTCTTTAAAGTGTGTTTCATTATTCCACCTGGGGCTGCCTCGTAAATTGTATTGGTCCCACCAACCAGAATGCAAGCTTTCACTTTGAAGCTTTCTTGATCATATGAGATAGTTACCATGACAAATGCTGTGGAAATCTATACAATCATTTTTATTGTGTTGTGAACTCATCCACCAGCTGCAGAAGGTGTTGAATGCTCACAACTCACCTCCATGCTGCTCTCCAAAGGATTAACTCAGCTGACAGAGCCAGCAAGCCCAGAGATATCCTGAGGCTGCTCCATGTTCAAGGACTTGTGGATACACAAGTATAGCAGTTCTAGCCCCTTGACCCTGGGCAGGACGACTTCTTGATATACTTAGGCATTTCCTGTGGATACAGGCTAAGATTGTTCCTACTGTGTAACCACAGGTTAGTCTAGCTCCTTCCAGTATTCTATCCAGCTTCTCTTCTAATCTGTGGTTTATCTTGAAAAAACTCAGTAAGTCACTAGTGATTTCCATCTTTTAAGTTTATCATCTAGTTGCATGTGTGCTGAGTCACTCAGTCATGTCCGACTGTTTCTGACCCCATGGATTGCAGCCTCCCAGGCTCCTCTGTCCATGGAATTTTTCCGGACAAATATACTGAAATGGGTTGTCATTAACTCCTCCAGGGGATCTTCCTGACCCAGGGATCGAACCCGTGTCTCCTGCATCTCCTGCATTGGCAGGCAGATTCTTTATCACTGAGCCAACTGGAGGTCTCTAGTATCTAGTTACCTGACCTAAATCAATAACTTTAAGAACCTTAAGATTACAACCAGAATTCATATTTCTTTTCTCAAATAGAGTACTTGTGACTTGCCAATGAAACCCAGTTTTTGCAGTTCTCCATTTATGGCCCCAGGCATAACAAGAGTTGAGCATGTTGGGTGTAAAAATACCCTGGCTTGCTGCTATTAGAGAAAGCCATTAATTGTGAGAAACATTCTTATTTAAAAGATTTTTAAATTGTAAAATATGTGCATCTTAGTATTGAAGAAATATGGTACTTAACATTTTATTACTCAGTTTCCTTATCTGGACTTGGAAAAACAGACTGGCTCCAAATTGGATAAGGAGTATGTCAAGGGTGTATATTTTCACCCTGCTTATTTAACTTATATGTAAAGTACATCATATAAAATGCCTGGCTGGATGAAGCACAAGCTGGTATCAAGTTTCCAAGGAGAAATATCAACAACCTCAAATATGCAGGAGATGACACCAACCTTATTGCAGAAAGAGAAAAAGAACTAAAGAGCTTCTTGAAGAAAGTGCAAGAGGAGACTGAAAAAGCTGGCTTAAAACTAAACATTCAAGAAACTAAAATCATGGCATCCAGCCCCATCACTTCATGACCAACAGATGGAGAAACAATGGAAACAGAGACAGACTTTACTTTCTTGGGCTCTAAAATCAGTACAGATGGTGACTGCAGCCATGAAAATAAAGACTTGTTCCTTGGAAGAAACGCTATGACAAACCTAGACAGCATATTAAAATGCAGAGACATTACTTTAGCAACAAGGGTCTATATAGTCAAAGCTATGGTTTTTAGTTTTTCCAGTAGTCATGTTTGGATGTGAGAGTTGGACTATAAAGAAAGCTGAGCACTGAATAATTGATGCTTTTGAACTGTAATGTTGGAGAAGACCCTTCAGAGTCCCTGGACTGCAAGAAGAACAAACCATCCACTCCTAAAGGAAATAAACCTTGAATATGCATTGGAAGGATTGATGCTGAAGCTGAAGCTCCAATAATTTGGCCACCTGATTCAAAGAGCCAACTCATTAGAAAAGACCCTGATGCTGGGAAAGACTGAAGTAAGGAGGAGAAGGGTACAACAGAGGATGAAATGTTTGAATGGCATCATTGACTCAATAGATACAAGTTTGAGCAAGCTCCTAAGGTTGATGATGGACAGGAAAGCCTGGTGTGCTGCAGTCCACAGGATCACAAAGAGTCGGACACAACTGAGCAACTGAACTGAACTGAACTTCTTTATGGGTAGTATAAGGTCACTCATTGCTCCTACCTCATACCATTATGGTTAAGTATTGCTTTAGTAAGTATATATATAGTGCACTCAGAAAAGTGTCTGGAACAGAGTAATCAATGTTTCATTAGTAGTAGCCATATTGCTGTTTATGTCTAGTCACTAAGTTGTGTCAGACTCTTTGTGACCCCCATGGACTAATGTGTCAAGCTCCTCTGTCCATAGGATTCTCCAGGCAATATACTGGAGTGGGTTGCCATTTCCTTCTCCAGGGGATCTTCCTGACCCAGAAACCTGTCTCCTGCATTGGCAGGCAGATTCTTTACCGCTGAGCCACCAGGGAAGCCCCAGTAATAGTTCTATTAATATATAAAAATTTTGGTGTAGAGATTTACTTTAAGATATACTTCTTATTCAGTTTAGAACACTTTTTAAAAATTTATCCCATATCCAAATATATTCATACTTATTTCCTTTATTTCTTATCTTATTGCACTTCAAGCTGTGACAGATCCTTTTAAATCCAGTAAAACTTGTTGATAACCTAGTCCTTGATAAAGGATAAGAAATTGGACAAGAGTTATCTTTGATACATAATTTTTTAAAAATCCCTTGTTTCACAGATTAGAAATGTTAATGTTTCCAAGCAGATTCAGATACTAATTAGAACTGGAGAGTCCTCAGTGATCCAGGGGTGAATTCAGTTATCCAAATTGGAGCCTATTTGGAGGACCCATTATTCTCTTTCCACCTAGGTCATAATTTCTCAGGTTCTATAATCACCTCTTCTTCCTTACTATAGTTCTAAGCAATATTCCTGTTTTAAATTATTAATATAATGTAAAAATCAATAGCCTTCATACACACAAAGAGTGACTAATTAAAAGATGCAATGTTAGAGAAAATTCTATTTATTATTGAGAAAAGTATTAAATACTAAAAATGAAACTTAAGAATTCTTCAAAACTTATATGCAACAATTCTAACACTCCTGGGAGATGAAAAGTAGACTCAACCAAATGGAATAATACCCCTTAATTTTGGATAGGATTACACAACATCCAATCCAAAGGTTTCCCTTGTGGCTCAGCTGGTAAAGAATCCACCTGCAATGCAGAAGACCCAAGTTTGATCCCTGAGTTGGGAAAACCCCTGGAGAAGGGAAAGACTACCCACTCCAGTATTCTGGCCTGGAGAATGTCATGGACTAGTCCATGTGTTTCAAAGAGTTGGACATGACTGAGTGACTTTCACTTCACTTCACTTAACACAACATTATAAAGATGTCTGCTGCTGCCGCTGCTGCTAAGTCGCTTCAGTCGTGTCCGACTCTATGTGACCCCATAGAGGGCAGCTCACCAGGCTTCCCCATCCCTGGGATTCTCCAGGCCAGAACACTGGAATGGGTTGCCATTTCCTTCTCCAATGCGTGAAAATGAAAAGTGATGGTGAAGTCACTCAATTGTTCTCAAATCCTCTACTGGGATTGGAGATTGATGGCTTAGGCATCTAGTTGTAACTAATATCTATGGAGATCTGAAGAAGGCCAGTTCCCAACCTGGAAGTCCAGCCTGTGGGGTATTGTTTTAGACAAGGTAACCCTGACCACTCACTGTATCATATTTATATTAATAAAATATGTATAAATAAAATAAAGTGAAAATATAGTATCAAGTTCAGATTAGTTGCTCAGTCGTGTCCAGCTTTTGCAACCTCAAGCACTGCAGCATGCCAGGCATCCCTGTCCTTCACCATCTCATAGAGCCTGATAAAACTTATGTCCATCAAGTCAGTGATGCCATGCAACCGTCTCATCCTCTGTCATCCTCTTCTCCTGTCTTGAATCCTTCCCAGCATCAGGGTCTTTTCCAATGAGTCAGTTCTTCACATCAGGTGGCCAAAGTATTGGAGCTTCAGCTTCAGCATCAGAGTTTCCAATGAATATTCAGGACTGATTTCCTTTAGGATTGAATGGTTTGACCTTCTTGCAGTTCAGAGGAGTCTCAAGATTCCTCTCCAACACCACAGTTTAAAAGTATCAATTTTTCAGTGCTCAGCTTTCTCTATCGTCCAACTCTCACATCCATATGTGACTACTGGAAAAAGATAGCTTTGATGATATGGACATTTGTTGGCAAGGTCTCTACTTTTTAATACACTGTCTAGTTTTGTCATAGCTTTTCCTCCAAGGAGCAAGCACCATTTAATTTCATGGCTGCAGTCACCATCTACAATGATTTTGATTCCCAAGAAAATAAAGTGTGCCACTGTTTCCATTGTTTCCCCATCTATTTGCTGTGAAGTGATAGGACAGGATGCCATGATAGTTTTTTTGAATGTTGTGTTTTAAGCCAGCTTTTCACCCTCCTCTTTCACTTTCATTAAGAGCCTTTTTAGTTCTTCTTCACTTTCTGCCATAAGGGTGGTGTCATCTGGATAACTGAGGTTACTGAAGTTTCTCCCTGCAATCTTAATTCCAGTTTGTATTTCATCCAGCTTGGCATTTTGCATGTTGTACCTGGCATATAAGTTAAATAAGAAGGGTGAAAATGTACAGTTTTGATGTACTTTCTCATTTTGGAACCAGTCTGTGGTTCCAAGTGTGGTTCTAACTGTTGCTTCTTGACCTGCATACAGGTTTCTCAGGAGGCAGGTGAGGTGGTCTGGTATTCCCATCTCTTCAAGAATTTTCCACAATTTGTTGCTATACACTGTCAATAGCTTTAGCATGCTGCTGCTGCTGCTAAGTCACTTCAGTCATGTCCGACTCTGTGTGACCCCATAGATGGCAGCCCACCAGGCTCCCCAATCCCTGGGATTCTCCAGGCAAGAATACTGGAGTGGGTTGCCATTTCCTTCTCCAATGCATGAAAGAGAAAAGTGAAAGTGAAGTCGCTCAGTCTGTCCGACTGTTAGCGACATAGTCTTTGGTAAAAATGAAGCAAAGTAAATGTTTTTCTGGAATTCCCTTGCTTTTTCTATGATCCAAAGGATGTTGGCGATTTGATCTCTGGTTCC
Organism: Oreotragus oreotragus; assembly: GCA_006410675.1. Taxonomy (NCBI): domain Eukaryota; kingdom Metazoa; phylum Chordata; class Mammalia; order Artiodactyla; family Bovidae; genus Oreotragus; species Oreotragus oreotragus. Next base: position 142,019 of record SJYX01017634.1, on the reverse strand, counting down.
TCTGACTTTTCTAAATCGATCTTGAACATATGGAAGTTCTTGGTTCACATACTATGGAAGCATAGGTTGCAGAATTTTGAGCATTACTTTGCTAACATGTGAGATGAGTGCATTGTGTGGTTGTTTAATCATTCTTTGGCACTGCCTTTCTCTGGTGTTGGAATAAAAACTGACCTTTTCCAGTCCTGTGGCCACTGTGGAGTTTTCCAAAATTTCTGGCTTATTGAGTGCAGCACTTTAACAACATCATCTTTTAGGATTTGAAATAGCTAAACTAGAATTCCATCACCTCCACTAGTTTTGTTTGTACTGATACTTCCTAAGGCCCACTTGACTTCACACTCCATGATGTGGATCATTCCTCATTGATCACACCATCATGGTTATCTGGGTCATGAAGATCATTTTGTATAGTTCTGTGTATTCTTGCTGTTTTTTCTTAATATCTTCTGCTTCTGTTAGGTCCATACCATTCCTGTCCTTTATTGTGCCCATTTTTGCATAAAAGGCTCCTTTGGTATCTCTAATTTTCTTAAAGAGATCTCTAATCTTTCTCATTCTTTTGCTTTCCTCTATTTCTTTGCACTAATTTGCCTTTAGCTTCTGTTCTTTTCTAAGTTTTGTGTAAAGCCTCCTCAGACAGCCATTTTGCCTTTTTGCATTTATTTTTCTTTGGGATAGACTTGATCACTGCCTCCTGTCCAGTGTCACAATTCTCCATTCACAGTTCTTCAGCCACTCTGTGTATCAGATCTAATCCCTTGAATCTATTTGTCACTTCCAGTCATATCTGAATGGTCTAGTGGTTTTCCCTACTTTCTTCAATTTCAGTCTGAATTTGGAATTTGGCAATAAGTTCATGATCTGAGCCACAGCAGCTCCCAGTCTTGTTTTTGCTGACAGTATAAAGCTTCCCCATCTCTGGCTGCAAAGAATATTATCAATCTGATTTTGGTATTGGCCATCTGGTGATGTCCATGTGTAGAACCATCTTTTGTGTTGTTGGAAGAGTGTATTTTCTATGACCAGTGTGTTTTCTTGGCAAAACTCTGTTAGCCTTTGCCCTGATTCATTTTGTACTCCAGGGCCAAATTTTCCTGTTACTCCAGTTATTTCCTGACTTCCTACTTTTGCATTCCAGGCCCTTATGATGAAAAGGACATCTGTTTTTGGTGTTAGTTCTAGAAGGTCCTGTCAATAATCATAGAACAATTCAACTTCAGCTATGATATTGAGTGGTTTGCCGTGGAAAGGAACAGTGATCATTCTGTCATTTTTGAGATTACACCCGTGTCCTACATTTCAGACTCTTTTGTTGACTATGAGGGCTAATCCATTTCTTCTAGGGGATTCTTGCCCACCATATTAGATATAATGGTCATCTGAATTAAATTCCCCCATTCCAGTTCATTTTAGTTCACAGATTACTAAACTGTTGATATTCACTCCTTTCATCTCCTCTTTGACCACTTCCAATTTATCCTGATTCATGGACCTAACATCCAGGTTCCTATGCAATATTGGCCTTTACAGTATTGGACTTTATTTCCATCACCAGTCACACCCACAACTGGGCATTGTTTTCCCTTTGGCTCCATCTCTTGTTTCTGGAGTTATTCTTCCACTCTTCTCTAGTCGCATATTGGGCACCTACTGATGTGGGGAGTTAGTCTTTCAGTGTCATATCCTTTTGCCTTTTCATACTGTTCATGGGGTTCTTGAGGCAAGAATACTGAAGTGGCTTGCCATTTCCTCTTCCAGTGAACCACTTTTTTCAGAATTCTCCACCATGACCTGTCAGTCTTAGGTATCCCTACACAACATGGCTCATAGTTTGTGATCCATGTGTTCAGTTTAGTTAGCTTTCTGTGATTTTCATTCTGTTTGCCCTCTAATGGATAAGGATAAGATGATTGTGGAAGCTTCCTGATGGGAGAGACTGACTGTGGGGAATCTGGTTTTTCACTATAACTAAAACTAATATTCTCATTTAGTCCCCAAGATGATATTCTAGAATAATGTTATTTTTAATGCAACTTTTATGCTTATATGGACATGCTTTCTAATTCATGATATTGGACTGGATGCCAATGACTACCTAAAATCTTTAGCTAAAGAATCATGTTGGGTCATGTTTGAGTAATTAAATCGTAACCTTCTAAGACAGTCTGAAAATGTGTACATTTAAAATGAAACAAAACAAATTTAGCAATTATATATCTTCAAATATATTTTTATAATTTTACATTAGAACTCTTCATTAATAATTATGAAGAAAAATGCTATTAAGGCACGTGAAATTATTTTTATATTAAAATTACTCCAATACATTCAGTACCTTTAAAATATGCTTCAATCTACCTTATTTTAAAATTAGAAAGGAGTATAGAATTATCATGTTTGTTCTACTTCCATCAGAAAGTCAAATTTAAATTTCGTCAGACTCTAAGAATTTAACAACTTAAAGCAGCTAGGTGAATTAGTAATAATTCTGCTTGAGGCTGGAAGTCACAGATTGTAGCATCCTCCACCCCAAAGAGTGATGTTAGAAGCTTACCTTCTGTGTGTACTTTCAGAGAATATTCAAAAATTTTATTGCATTAGACATTAAGAAAACCATTAATACAAGTCCCAGGAATTATCTGTATCTTTTGAATTCCAGTGAGACTAATTGCTGGGTTAGTAAACTTTTGTCTCTCCAGGTAAAATTCTTAGAACACATGGTAATGGGTGAGGGAGACAACAAGTTAGATTTTTATTTTTTTAATCAGAGAGTATGATACAATACCTTCATTTTGTTTCAAAGGAAAGGTATCAAAGGATTATTTCAATTACATAAATAGTCAGGAGTAGGGATGAAACAATGGATTATATGCAGACTGAAAGAATTAAAAAGTTGGTCAACACACATTTAGATGATTTTTTTCCCCCTCCATGAAACTGCAAAGAAATCTGTTTCTTCTTTGAGTATTTCCAAAGGAGAATCATTTCAGTATTTTAAAATACTGACAGTGAATTCAGAATAGGTGTTCTTTTCAAACAAAACTAAACTTTTCTGGAGCCAGACATCTTTTAAAATTTTTTATTGGAAGGAAGAAAGAAATATTTATTAACTTCTGCAGACATGCTATTCATTTTACACATATTCTCCCATTTACTTGCTACAGGGAAATCTGTGAAGGAGTCTATATTCCACACTCCCCAAAAAGCAAACAAACAACACAGAAAAAATGCCTTAGGCTCAAGAAGGTTAAGCAACTTAACCGAAGTCACACAGTAAGGAAGCACCAAATCTAAATTTGAACTGTATCTGTTTTATTACCCCATTTTACACTTAGTAGACTTAGACCTGAAAAGTTTTCATCAGTAAACTGCTGTCTTTATTAAAATAAAATTTCGGAGGGAAGATGTGGGGTGGGAGGTGGGAGGGGGGTTCATGTTTGGGAGTTCGTGTAAAAAAATAAATAAATACAAAAAAAAAAGAAAAAAAATAAAATAAAATTTCTTCTTTTTTGTATAATTTTGAACAAATGTCACTTTTCTTCACTTTAAATAAAATTGTGCAAATTTAAACTGACTTCCCTTTGCTGTTGCTTCTTTCTCTTTTTCTTTCCCTTCTTTTTCTTAGTCTTCATCATTCCTAAATCGATACACCATGGTTTAAGTGCTTTTTTCCTACAGCATATCTTGCACTTTCAGTTGTGTGAACCCTTAGGAGACTCAGATAATAATATCTCTCATATAGGGAGTATTTGGCTCCAGCTGAGCACTTAAACAGCTGTCAATCTACACCATTCCAATAGCTCACAACTGTATTCAAACTGGGCCAAATATTTTAATATTTTGTGGTTTCATCATTATTTTTCAAATGTGTACATGTCATAGAGGATATGAATGGGAAAAGAATAAATGGAAAATAATTATGCTGATTCAGTCTCTCTCCTAATTCTGTGAATAAGTCCAGAAAGCATTACAAAGTATTATACTACATAACATGTAATTTATAATACCTATCCACCTATCACACAAAATACTAAGTACATAGATGATTTTTTTTTAATTTTTCCTTCCTATTTTAATCTATTATATTTTCCAAAGAAAACTCATCAACAAGCTTTGAAAGATGGATAAATAAGAAATGTGTTTCTGGTGGTTAAAGACTGTCTTTGTCTAAGTGAGACAGACTTAGTTAGAGAAAATGATTTGACCCAGAAAACAATGGAAAACAGATTTGTCACATCACTTTTCATGACCCAGTGCAAAGAATGTAGCTTTTGGAATTGTGACCTTGAGCAAATTAATCAATATATAATTTTTTCTCATTTATCAAGTGGGGATAATGAAGATGTGCAAGTTTATTCCAAAGAAGTAAGCTACATTAAAAAATTTTTTTGATTTGGCACATAGTAGATATTGAATACATTTTATCCCCCATTTCTCCCTCTTTCTGCCACTCTAAATTTGGGGTCATAGTTAAACACAGCTAGAACCTAAATAGTTAGAGAACTATTTTGAAAACCATTTATTTTGTTAAAATTCCAGTATATAACAGAGTTCATATGTTTCCTAATATCAAGAATATTTGAAATTGCATTCAAGCTGAATATAAATAATTACCTTTAATTTTTGGTTCNCTCTTTCTGCCACTCTAAATTTGGGGTCATAGTTAAACACAGCTAGAACCTAAATAGTTAGAGAACTATTTTGAAAACCATTTATTTTGTTAAAATTCCAGTATATAACAGAGTTCATATGTTTCCTAATATCAAGAATATTTGAAATTGCATTCAAGCTGAATATAAATAATTACCTTTAATTTTTGGTTCTCCTATATCATTTTTATATTATAATTTAAAAATTATTACTATATTTCCTTAAAACAAAGTTTCAGAATTCCTGAGAGGTCCAGCAATTAGGACTCAGCTTCCACTGTAGGTTTGATCCCTAGTCAGCAAACTAGGATTCAGCATTTTGTGAGGCATGGGCAAAAAAAAAAGTTTAGGTACAGATATCCATGTCAAAAGCTTAATATTTGGCTTGTGACATCTGTTATTCCTCTACTAGGAATTTTGATTCTAAATCAGAACTTTTGTTTAATGTTAGCTACTACTCTCCTTCTCTGAAACTTTCAGATAATAATATCTCACATCTTTATGAAATTTGATCATGCTTNAGGTACAGATATCCATGTTAAAAGCTTAATATTTGGCTTGTGACATCTGTTATTCCTCTACTAGGAATTTTGATTCTAAATCAGAACTTTTGTTTAATGTTAGCTACTACTCTCCTTCTCTGAAACTTTCAGATAATAATATCTCACATCTTTATGAAATTTGATCATGCTTAATTTCTAAATTGTAGATCACAGAGTAATTCTTACCATGGCTTTCTAGATCCATACATACAGATTCTAACTTATGCAATGCCAGTTTCCTCCAATATCAAGGCAATCTGGATGTGGAGCATCCGATTTAGACGTCAGGGTTAACATGAGAAACAATATCTCCTCATAAATACCCTGAAGTCGTGTGACTCTTTTCTAATTATGATCTAACTCTCTAAGTTCTTTTCCCCTTATTTAGATATAATTGACATATAAGTGTAAGTTTATGATGTACAACATGCTGATTTAATACATTCATATATTGCAATATGTTATCACCAAAGCTTTAGCTAACACCTTTAGCACATCACATACTAAATAATGCACTTGAATTCTCTAAGTGTTGGATGGGGCGTATTAGCTGCTAGACACCATCAGAAGGTTTTAGATAAGGAGCTGGATATTTTGTTGATAATCTCTAATTAATCTCTAATTTTCACTTCTCTTATCAGTCTCCCCATAAAGAAATCTACTAGTCTCTTATGCTAGTGGGAGGAAAAAGGGCTTAAATCTGGCAGCCAGAACTGGAGAACCCAAGGAAGGAAGAGTTTGGGGTATCTCATTCTTATTGCTTTTCAATAAATTTTTCCTATTCCCAATATGATTCTCTCACCTCAGTGTCCCTGAGCCCAGATTTTATCCAGAAAGTAAACTTCTGCTTGTATTGGAGAAGATGATTATTGACAGACTTGGTTTCTGGGAGGATGTTTAAGAATCAAACTAATTATCTTGATGAGCCAGGTATACTTCCTGCATAGCCCAAATCCAAAGGCTTAGGTTTCAGTTTCTCTTGTTTGCTGAATCAATTAGCATAGGTCTGCCTGCTTTCTTATAAAATTTTGTGATCTCTCTTGTTATTCACTGCTTCTGGCCTTCTCTACCAATCCTTAGTTATACAAAATTCCTCAGATACCTCATCCTGAGACTCTGTTTAATTTGGAGAACTGAAAATTTTCTTTCAACCAAGAGTAGCAGTTTGCTGGAATGAAGAATACTCCATATGGTTCTCTCATATTAACCATCTTATTTTGTGTGTGTGTGTTAGATGGTTTAATTCAAGCTAGTTTACTAAATAAATAATTTAAAATCTGCTTTCCTTTTGAAATGTGTATATCTTTGGAAATAAATATGTGTACATATTACATACTCCAGATCTTTCTTTCCTTTTTCTCAACTGAGTATATTATTAAAAAGAAAAGATTAAGTTTTGACTTTTTAAATATTCGCCAAGCACTTGGACAAGCAACTCAATCATGTTCATTTCATATGTCAAATTGAATGATTAATAGTGGAAATTCTGGAACCATACAGATCAGTGTTTATGTCTGAGTACCAGAGCGCTTGCTGGCACAGTTAATTTTGTCTTTGTACAAGTTAGGCAAAGGTTTCCCAGGTGCACAGTGGTTAAGATTGCACTTGCAATGCAGGAGACGCAGGTTCGATTCCTGGGTTGGGAAGATCCGCTGAAGTAGGATTCACTGAAGTGTACACACACTCCAGTGTTCCCGCCTGCAGAACTCCATGGTCAGAGGAACCTGGAGGTCTACATGCAACTGTGCATGTGTACAACTTATAGCAACAAATTAAGCAAAGGTATTCCCTCTGAATGTAGGCATCCCCAAAAGAGAAGGGATCAGGAGAGGAATGGGGTTGGATTTAGTTTCCTGTCAAAGACACATTTAAAAGACAAGAATACCAAGAAAAGCATTGGATAGCTGAAAGATAGCCCACCCACAATGTATATTAATATATAGCATAACCAGCTCTGACATATTAGATATTAAATGGAATATAATTCACTTCTGCCATTGTCAACCTAGATCACTATTTGATATGCAATTTACATTGAAATGATGCAGAATGAAATTTCTGCTTCAATTTCTTGGCTTTTAACACAACGCACAATATTTTACAGATGTCTGACTTTTGAATTTTAATTTGTATGCTGTTTTCTCTGAACAAAGACTGATGTAAAAAAGTTGCACTTTCATACAAGAATAATTCCATAATGAGCACAAAAAAGATCCTATGCAATGCAATTTTTTCTTAAAAAACATGTCTAATATAGTTGTTCCTCCTGGTGTTTCAGAATTTGCAGGTAAATATATAAAAGGAAGGATTTGATAGCAAAGATCCAGATTTTTCTTTTTAAGTTTAGCTGATTGGGAAGAAATGTTTAATGATCCTGATCTTGATTCGATTCTAGTTCTTCAGAAAATCTGTCAGCTTTTCTTTTGCTTTACTTTCCACATTATCTATTTGTCACTTAGGCCCAGTGACTTTTGTTTTGTTTTGTTTTTCTTCTTCCTTCTGCCTTGTTATTCTTCTTTCACCTTACCTACCTATTTAAGATGTTACTATCACTCTTATACTCTTTTCCACATCCTTTAAAATTCCACTATGGGTTGTTCATCTTTGCTGCTTTCTTTCATAGCCTCTTTCTCATATATTTCCAAATTAATGCCAATAACATTGAATAGAAAAGCCGCGTTTTTTCATATTATTGCATGAATTGTAAGAGATGCTTTTATATGGTTGACTAGACTACATATTAATACCTTAAAGAATTTTTTTATTGTGGATGATGACATGTATGGAATTATTCTGGGATTTTTCTATATTTAAATAATAGCTTTATTAAGAAAAAATTCATGTATCTTAAAATTCACTCCCTTAACTTATTCAACTCAGTGTTTTTTGGTATATTCACAGAGTTGTGCAACAATTGCCACTATCTAATAACAGAGAATTTTACCTGCCTACGTAGCCATATACCCACTAGCAATAACTTCCCATCTCCCATTCCCACTCCTAGAAATCATTAATCTATGTTCTGACTGTATGGACTTGCCTGCTCTGGACAATTCATATCAATGAAACCATACAACATTTGACCTTTTTTGTTTGAAAGTGATTTGTTATATATTTTTCTCATATAATCACTTTTTAAAGTTTCACTGACTGACACTAGTCAGTGAAATTCTTTTTCTAAAAAATCAGTTTTTGTTGAAAAAAACTGCCCTCACTTTCTGCCCTCATGTAAACACCATCATTTTAATATCTATTTCTGCTATAACAAATTTGCATTTATTTGGGAGGCAGTTTCCACTATTTCTGTTGATGGTTTCTCTTTTGATCCATTTCTTATTTGTTCAGATGTATTTTGCCTTAGACTTGGACACTTCCTCACCCATAGAGGGCTTTCCTCATATCTCAGTTGGTAAAGAATCTGCATGCAATGCAGGGGACCCCAGTTCCATTCCTGGGTCAGGAAGATGCACTGGAGAAGAGATAAGCTTACCCACTCCATTATTCTTGGGCTTCCCTGGTGGTTCAACTGCTAAAGAAGCTACCTGCAATGTGAAGACGGATTAAATCCCTGGGTTGGGAAGATCCCCTGGAGAAAGGAAAGGCTATCCACTCAAGCATTCTGTCTGGACAATTCCATGGACTGTATAGTTCACAGGGTTGCAAACAGTGGGGCACGACTGAGTGACTTTCACTTCACTTCAATTCACCCATACAAGCCACTTCTTTTAAGTTTTATATTCAAAGCCATCCGTTGAATGGTTAACTTTAATGTTATCCTCATAGAAGCTCAGAATTGACTTCTCTTGGAAGCCAGTTCCTGCCTTAGTGAGTCTGTTGCATCATCACCCTTTGTTTCTGAGCAGACTGCCTGGTGCATCTGTTCTTCTGGCTTCTTAACTTCAGTTAGCTCCCAGGTCTTTCCTCCCACTTGCCACCTTATTGTGACACTTTCCTGCTCCTGTGCTACCTAGGTAACTTTGCTCCACAAGATATTCTGACATATCTGCTTGCATAATATCCAACAGTAGGTTACTGCTCGCTTATCTGTTGCTCTGCATCAGCCTGTCAATAGCTGTCTATTCCTTTGGACTTAGAATTGCCACTACTAACATTGCATCTTAATCACAGTTTCACAGCCTGGTTTTGTCCAGAATTAAAATATTTATGTAAAATTTTGCTTTTATTTAAATACCACTTTTTGTTTACATTCCTCACCAAAATTAACCTTAAAATTTGCCGGGAGTCAGCGTAAGGAACTCCGCCCATGGCAAAGGTCATGAGGAAGGAGGCTCGGCATACGCAAAGGCGGGATCAAGCCTCAGGAGATGCCCTGTTCCCGAGCATCTACCCCCAAAACCAGAGTCTGCCTACTTTACTGCTTCATGTTCTCACCTACACCTCTGACTTTACAGGGGGCTGTCCCCCACCACCTCTCTCAGAAAAGGAGTTAACTTGCAGCTCCAGTCAGTAAAAATTCCTGGGCGTGACAAGAGTGTTTCAACTTACAAACTCCTCTGAATATTCTCTAGCCTGCCTGAAAAGGTTCGTCCGGCCACATGTGATTATTTACAGCCTTCCAACCTTAAGAGGCATGAGATGCTTTAAACTTTCTAAATACAGATTCTTTTGAGAAGTTATAAAGTATTAGTATAGTGGATTGGTTAGAAATTATACTGGTAATGGGTTTTCATTTGTTGGGCCAATAATTGCTGCTAAGTCTCCATATTACTTGCCCTTATACACATTAATGAATATAACTAGCATACAAGAGAAATAAGTATTAACTTTTTATATTAATCATGTTAAACTGTAGGCTAAGTAAATTTCTTTCTTGACTATAACCCCCTGCACCCTCACCCTATAGAAATGCAAATTTATCTGGTACCTTCAGAAGGTGGCGCCTGGTTTAAGAAAAAATCACCCCTGGAAAAAATAAGTTTTCTGGTTGACTGACCATTATCAGAAAGGGCCATAAAATGTCAACAGGCCTCATGGCCAGAATATGATGTAAAACCCCTAAGACCTTTGTATACATTTATATGAAGCATCTGATTTTGACAAGGGTCAGGTCTGCTGACCCCACTTGACTTTGTATTCTATGTCTGTGTATAACAAAAAGTATATAAGCAATCCTAGAAAAGAAAACAGCCCAATTCCTGGAAAGACTGGTTTCCCCCATGTGGTCTTTTCTCATTCTTTTCTGTTCTGGCTGAATTTCTATCTGGAGCAAGGAGGCTCGCCATGTCTACTTACTTGCCCTGGCTTCTAAGACCCATGTGAAAGGGAGCCCAAGGCAGGGTACCCTCCGCTATTCAATGGGCACTGGTGGCCTATGTAGATGGTGCAAATTCCTTGTCTTGGAGTTTTATTGGTTTTCCATGTAAACCAAGTTATTCAACCCCTTTTCTCCACTAATACTTCTTACTATACTATCCTTTTCTAATCTCTCTTTATATCTGTAATTAAATAAGTTCTTTCCTAGGACACCGACTCCATCCCCCTTCGAATTCCCTGGATTCACCTGGGCTGGACCCCAGCAAAAATTTTTTTCTTAGGATATATTGTTCCAAATTTCTGCCCTAATTATTGCAGTTTCCCCCATTCTGGCCAGTGTTATAATACTGTTTCCCATCAGCATGTATTGTGCAGTTAATTTTCACCTCTTGCAGTTTTCCCCATTCTGGCCAGTGCTATAATACTGTTTCCCATCAGCATGTATTGTGCAGTTAATTTTCACCTCAGTGTATGAGCTATTTCACTTAATACCTAGACTCTGGGTGTGGTTTATGTTCCAGTTATTTCAGTTCCAGGTTCCATAATGTTTTCTATGTTGCACATTCAACTTGTTCTATTTATAATCTTACTTCAATGGTTCATTTAATAAAATTTTCCTTTTTTTTCTATTATTTCTCAAACTTTTATTCTTCTTTAATTTTTTTCTCAATTGTTATTTCAGTTCAACCTTAAAATTTAATATTTTAGCATAAACATTTTTGATAGTATTATTTATCATTGTCTATCTTTTTAAAAAAATCAGTTCAATTCAATTCAGTTTCTCAGTCGTGTCTGACTCTGCAACCCATGGACTGCAGCATGCCAGGCTTCCCTGTACACTCCCATCTCCCAGAGCTTGCTCAAATTCATGTCCATCAAGCTGGTGATGCCATCCAACTATCTCATGCACTGTTGTCCCCTTCTCTTCCTACCTTTGATCTTTTCCAGCATCAGGGTGTTTTCCAATGAGTCAGTTCTTCACATCAGGTGGCCAAAGCATTGGAGTTTCAGCTTCAGCATCAGGCCTTCCAATGAATATTCAGGACTGATTCCCTTTAGGATTGAATGGTTTGATCTCCTTGCAGTCCAAGGGACTCTCAAAAGTCTTCTCCAGCACCACAGTTCAAAAGTATAATTTCTTTGGCACTCAGCTTTCTCTATAGTCCAACTTTCACATCCATAAATGACTACCAGAAAAACCATAGCTTTGATTAGATGGATCTTCATTGGCAAACTAATGTCTCTGCTTTTTTAATATGTTGTCTAGGTTGGTGATAGCTTTTCTTCCAAGGAGAAAGCGTCCTTTAATGTCATGGTTGCAGTTACCATCTGCAGTGATTTTGGAGCCCAAGAAAATAAAGTCTCTCACTGTTTCCATTGTTTCCCCACCTTATTTGCCCTGAAGTGATGGGACCAGATGCCATGATCTTTGTTCTTTGAATGTTGAATTTTTAGCCAGCTTTTTCAATCTCCTCTTTCTCTTTCATCAAGAGGCTCTTTTAAAATATACACGCTTTTAAATTTATCACAGTTTTATTTCATACCTTCCATAGCCCAGGGAATTTCCTAGGAGCTAGAGATACAGAGACAAGTTGAAAACACTGCACTTTCATATGAACAAGAGTATTCAAATACACTCAGGACTTCACTATTAACCTAAGCTATTCCTTTTAACTAAATTATATATAAATGTACATATATAAGAAAAAAGAGAAATCATTACCTCAGTTAAGGCATACTTTGGTGAGACCAGTGTGTATTTTTTTTAATTTTATTTTTTATTATTGTTGTTGTTGTTTTTTTTTATTTATTTATTTTTTTACATGAACTCCCAAACATGAACCCCCCTCCCACATCCCACCCCACATCTTCCCTCCAGATCATCCCCATACACCAGCCCCAAGCATTCTGCATCCTGCATTGAACATAGAC
>SJYX01017634.1:85837-127536 GCA_006410675.1 Oreotragus oreotragus | reverse complement strand
CTTTGGCCCATTTTTTGATTGGGTCGTTTATTTTTCTGGAATTGAGCTGTATAAGTTGCTTGTATATTTTTGAGATTAGTTGTTTGTCAGTTGCTTCATTTGCTATTATTTTCTCCCATTCAGAGGGTTGTCTTTTCACCTTGCTTATAGTTTCCTTTGTTGTGCAGAAGCTTTTAATTTTAATTAGATCCCATTTGTTTATATTTGCTTTTATTTCCAGTATTCTGGGAGGCGGATCATTGAGGATCCTGCTGTGATTTATGTCGGAGAGTGTTTTGCCTATATTCTCCTCTAGGAGTTTTATAGTTTCTGGTCTTACGTTTAGATCTTTAATCCATTTTGAGTTTATTTTTAAATAAGTTCTCCTTTATTTTTCTTTCAAAGGAGCTGATATAAAGATCCTTACATTATTAATTATGAGGGAAAACAATGGTAATTCTTAAGATTGTTCATGAAAGGAAAGTGACAGATTGTTAGACATTTACAAAAATAACTCTTTTTAGCCTACAAAATAATCTAAATCTCCATTTAGAGATTTCTTTTGATAAATGTGTGCCCAGGATATTAGATTATATTCTCAGTGTGCTTTCATCAAGTGAAACCCAACAAACTTTTCCTGGTAGAAAATACGTCTGCTTTCTAATCAGACAAAGAATGTGTGAGAGAACAGACATGAAAATGTGGCCTTGTGCCACCTCTGAATGACTCTTATGATATGATATGCCTTCCTGGAAGGAAAAAAAAAAAGATAATGAGAAAAAAATTTGCTGAGATATACGTAGGTTTAGAAATGCTGTGATTCATGGGGTTGCAAAGAGTCAGACACAACTGAGTGACTGAACTGGACTGAACTGATTCCCTTCTTATAAATATATAGTTTGAAAATATTTCCACTTCTTCATATTTGATATTGTATGATCTTGGAGCTATAGCACTATATTTTAATCTCTGTTGGAGAAGAAAAAAGTCCATCTTTAAGCAAGGGTTGCAAAGAGTCAGACACAACTGAGTGACTGAACTGGACTGAACTGATTCCCTTCTTATAAATATATAGTTTGAAAATATTTTCCACTTCTTCATATTTGATATTGTATGATCTTGGAGCTATAGCACTATATTTTAATCTCTGTTGGAGAAGAAAAAAGTCCATCTTTAAGCAGAGATTAATAATTATGTTTTTACTTTCCAATATCTCCAAATAAATATAACCAAAAGAGAACTTGATTTAATTTTGTTCTTGTTTTAAAGATAACTTGGAGACTAATAATCCTCTATATCCAAAAAATCTTACTTTCTGAATGTATAAAAAAAATCAAATCATGGGCTCAGATAAAGTGTGCAAGTGACATTTATAAAATAATTACAGGCACCCATCAGGTGAAATTTATCACATATGTCAGAACAACAATAAAATAATTCAGATAGAAAGCAGACAGGAGCACCATTTGCAACAAGCTTAACATCAAGTATCAGTAATAAAGGATTATGCCCCAAACAATAAATGGATTTTAGAAGTAATGAATATCATTGCTTTTCTGCTCTAACGAGATGTAGGATGATGGTCTACCTGAACCTGAAGAGAAAAATCGATGTTGGCATGTTTTGTAATTGATAAGGGTATACCCTCAACCTGAGGTGGTGTCACAAGACTGAGTGAGAAAACTTTGGAAGAATAGACAAAACATAATACTGGTGTTTATTTGATATAATATTTAAAATTGGTGTAATATTTAAAATACTGAAGACATTGTCATACTGTATTCTGCATCAAAACTATATTAAAGGTAATTTTTTAGAATCTTTCACATATTGAAGAAATCTGCTACCACAAAACCCAGAAAAAATAACTAGAAGAGGACACTCAGGGAGTGAACAGTCATCTTTTTGTCGCAAGAAACTGAAATACAAACTCCATAAATGCACTTAAATATGTTTCCCCTATATCCAGTTAAGCAAAAGCATTAATATTTGTTGACCTATCATTGAGAAAAGATAATGTGGCTTTAGCAATTTCCTATTAGTGCTGTTTTAAAATTGCAACATGTTTAGTGGCATAAGAGCACACGAAGTTACTGTATTGCAAGTTCTAGAGGTTTGAAGTCCAAAATAAGTCTTACTAGAGTGAGAGTAGAGTACTAGCAGAGTGACATTCTGGAGGAGAGAATACATTTCTTGCCTTTTCCAGCTTCTACAGTCTGCATACCTTCCTGGCTCATGGCTGCATCACTCATTTCTACTTCTATTGTCATATCTCCTTCTGTTATTCTGAATTTTTTGTCTCCTTCTTTAGAAGGACATTTGTGATTACATTGAGTCCACCTGAAAAGTCCCCACATTAGAAGATCCTTAAACATAATCACTTGTGTTGAGTCCCTTCTGCCAGATAAGGTAGTCACAAGTTCCAGGGATTCGGGTGAATATTTCAAGGAAGGAAAATTACGTATCATAAGGGTACAGAAGTTTTTCAAACAAAGTGAAAATTCATTATATTGTTAGAATTTAACTGCATTGTCAGTGCCCTCTATTTTACATTTTCCCTACTTAGGATTAGCAATCCTATTTGATTCTTTCCTAGAAAAATGCCTTTTTCCTTGAAAGCCCACATCTGCAATCCAGCACCATTTCTAGTCATTGGCAGAAAAATTGTTTTTCCTTACCTTAAGGGTACAGAAGTTTTTCAAACAAAGTGAAAATTCATTATATTGTTAGAATTTAACTGCATTGTCAGTGCCCTCTATTTTACATTTTCCCTACTTAGGATTAGCAATCCTATTTGATTCTTTCCTAGAAAAATGCCTTTTTCCTTGAAAGCCCACATCTGCAATCCAGCACCATTTCTAGTCATTGGCAGAAAAATTGTTTTTCCTTACCTGACTCTGAATTTCTTATTCCTCTTCTCTACTGTCCATTAACTAGCTGCTGAATCCCAAGACTTTAAAATGTTAAAACTGAATATCATATATTATTTTATGTATTCAAATTTCTCTTGGCTGTTTTGGATGTCTGTCTCTGTATATATTTCAAAAGGTGACAGCTATTTAAGCCTTGGGCTTAATTTTACATATTGAAATTCCAAAATTCCTCATTTGTTCCTGAGTTCTACTATTTAGCTTAAGGTCCTCTGACTAAAGCTGCACAGGATAATCATTGTCCTGCATGCATCTCATTATGCTATTTCTGAGTAACCTGGGAGTCGAAACAATTGACTCCATCTGCTGTCAGAGATACTTGAAAATATACAGGCAGTCTTAAAAAATATTTGTGCTAGAGAAATTTGATCAAAAAATTTAAATATCTTAAATACAGATAATATGAAAGTTATGTTTTCTATGTTTACTTGTTAATTTGAATGGGCTCATTAATAAAAGCCTAGCTAATAGTCCACATCCAGTTTTGGATTTCTGTGCCTATGCTTTATTATAAAATTGCATAGCTCTATTTAAAAAAAAGTATTATAATTGCTATGATGACCATCTGCTTAATTACTCTCACACTTAATGAGAGATTTTATATGCCAAATATGAATATTAACTTGTGTGCATGTGTGTGCCTGTGTGTAAAGTAATTGCTGACTAAACAATAAGGAAACTGATATTTGGAAATATGTGTGTGTGTTTCCCATAAGACTCTTTAAATTTTTTGCAGAAGAATTTTTTCAATGTCATTGATTTGTTTGAATAACAAAAATATCCAGCTCTTTGTAACCCATGGACTGTAGCCACCCATGGTCCTTTGTCCATGGAATTCTCCAGGCAAGAATACTGCAGTGGGTTACCATTATGTTCTCCAGAGGGTCTTCCCAACCCAGGAGTCAAACACGGGCTTCCTGCGCTGCAGGCAGATTCTTTACCATCTGCGCCATCAGGGAAGCCAAGGTAGTCCTTATCAAAGTAGCAAAGGAATTTCTCCAAAAGTGGAACAAACAATTTTAAAATTGTCAAGAAACACAAAAGACTCCAATAGCCAAAACAATCTTGAGAAAGAGTAGAGCTGAAGGAAACATGCTCCCTGACTTCAGGCTATACTATAAAGTTATACTAATCAAGACACTTGCTCCTTGAAAGGAAAGCTATGACAAAACTAAACAGCATATTAAAAAGCAGAGACATCACTTTGCTGACAAATGTCTGTATAGTCAAAGTTATGGATTTTCCAGTAGTCATATATGGATGTGAAAGCTTGACAATAAATAAGGCTGAATGCCAAAGAATTGATTCTTTAGAACTGGGGTGCTGGAGAAGACTCTTGAGAGTCCCCTGGACTGTAAGGAGATCAAGTCAGTCAATCCTAAAGGAAATCAACCCAGAATATTCATTGGAATGAAAAGCACACACAAATTAAATATTATGCAGTCATAAAAAGGATATCCTGTCATTTGCAGTAATATGAATAGACCTAGAAGGTGTTATGTTAAGTGAAATACTTAAGATAGAGAAAGACAAATACTGTATGATATCACTTATATGTGGAATCTAAAAAAGGAAATTCAGAAAAATAAAGAGGACAGAGGTGGTTACCAAGACTCAGACAGTAGGGGAAATGGGTAAAACTGTCAAAGAGTACCAGCTTGTAGTTATAACTTGATTAAGTTATGGAGATATAATGTATAGCATGGTGATTATATTTAACAATACTGTTTGTACATTTATAATTTCTGAAGAAGTATATTGCTAGGATCAATAACCTCAGATATGCAGCTGACACCACCCTTATGGCAGAAAGTGAAGAGAAACTAAAAAGCCTCTTGATGAAAGTTAAAGAGGAGAGTGAAAAAGTTGGCTTAAAGCTCAACATTCAGAAAACTAAGATCATGGCATCTGGTCCCATCACTTCATGGCAAATAAATGGGGAAACAGTGCAAACAATGTCAGACTTTATTTTTTGGGGGGGCTCTTGAATCACTGCAGATGGTGACTGCAGCCATGAAATTAAAAGATGCTTATTACTTGGAAGACAAGTTATGACCAACCTAGACAGCATATTCAAAAGGAGAGATATTACTCTTTCAACAAAGGTCCGTCTAGTCAAGGCTATGGTTTTCCCAGTGGTCATGTATGGATGTGAGAGTTGGACTGTGAAGAAAACTGAGCACTGAAGAATTGATGCTTTTGAACTGTGGTGTTGGAGAAGACTCTTGAGAGTCCCTTAGACTGTAAGGAGATCCAACCAGTCCATCCTAAAGGAGATCATTCCTGGGTGTTCATTGGAAAGACTGATGCTGAGGCTGAAACTCCAGTACTTTGGCCACCTCATGCAAAGAGTTGACTCATTGGAAAATACCCTGATGCTGGGAGGGACTGGGGGCAGGAGACGAAGGGGATGGATGACAGAGGATGAGATGGCTGGATGGCATCACTGACTCGTTGGATGTGAGTATGAGTGAACTCCGGGAGTTGGTGATGGACAGGGAGGCCTGGTGTTCTGCGATCCATGGGGTTGCAAAGAGTCAGATACGACTGAGTGGCTGAACTGAACTGAAGAGGTAGATCTTAAATGTTCTCAACACCCACACCGAGACACAAAACGGTAACTATAGGAGGTAATGAATGTGGTAACTAACAACAACAGAAAAAATAACTATGTGAGGTGATGGGTGATGAGTGTGTTTACAAATCTTATTCTATAATCACTTGGCAGTATATACCTGTATCAAATCATATGCCTGAAACTTACACAATATGTCAGTTATATCTCAATACATCTGGAGAAAAAAATGAATTCAGTTTTTATGGGGGATTGCTATCATTACAACATGATTACAATAGTACTGCAAATTAATATGCCTGAGTTAAAGTAAAACAAAGGAACACATAATAAGATATAGTTTGGTAAATATGTCCATACCAAAAGAATTCTTTTGAAGTCAAAACTGCTATTAAATTGTATTTTATTAGCTGAATTTGTAATTTGTGGGGACTTTTTTCTTTTGATTTTAACCCATGTTCAAGCCACATCTTAAGAAAACTACAATTGTTTTATGTCCATGACAATTTCCTTCTCACTTCAGTTTTCTGCACTTCTTTTATTCTGACTTACATGATTTCATAAAATAATTATGCAGTTGCCTTTCTTTCATCTTTTATGTCTCATCTCAAATGCTCCCTACTCTGAGAGCCATCACACTTTTGCTGATAGTCATTCTGAATGAGAGCATCCCCACAACTAGCTTAGTGCCTTGATTTATTATCTTCTTAGCACTTATTCATTGTCTAATGCCTTCCAAGAGAATGTAAGCACAATGAGAGGAGGAATCTTGTCTTTTATTCTCGGTATTGCCTGCCACATAAACAGAGTTCACTGTCAATAATTACTGTTACATAAATCAAATGAGCCTTTTTATAGACAGCAAAGGTTAATGAGGTTGGTGTTTATCTCCTCCTTGCAGGTGCCTAGGATACACAAGAGAAGAAAAAGTATCTACAAATGTACATTAGTAACTCTTTGACCCTCTGAGATTTAGTGCAGCACTCTTATCTCTAGGATAATTATTATCATTTGCACAGTCTATTATAGCCAGGCAGGTTCTTTTGGAAAAAGTCAAATAGGTTGTGGGAAAAATTACTTAGAGAAAACTAAACTGAAGCATAAAAGCTATTTTACACCCTGCTTCCAAAATAAAAAAATAAAAATCCCTGACTTATTTTCTAAACTTTGTAAAAATAAGTCTAAAGATAAGGTGAAAGATAATTCACACTTATTCATATAATATTCTCTTTATAAATAGAATGGTGGAATTTGATTTAGTTATTAGAAGACCTCAAAGGCAATAAAAAGAGCTGTCCACATTTTAATACATTGTTTTATTACACATACTTTTTTCCTTTCATATTTTTGCCTACACAAAACTTCATATAATTCTTAAACATTTTGAAGTGGATGAAATTGTTAGTTTGGTCCTTCTTGCAATTAAAAGGTGAGTGCTTAAATTAGTGAATGAAGCTGTTGAAGTGATAGGAAAATCCCACTGAATTTAAGTGGAGGATAAGAAAGCCAGGACTTTTAGCAAATGAGTGTATTGGAAACTAGAAATTTTGTAACTAAGAATACTTTCTTTGTTATTAGTTGTATATTGTCACTTTTACTTCTCTTTTATTCTTTCTCATGATAAGTCATCAAATATCTTCTCTCTCTCTCCACCTATTATTTTATATTCTATTTATTCAGCATTGGATGATAATCCAGAGTCAAAGTGCTTGTATTTATGTAAGAGCCTATATTTACATTTAATATTTGTACATTTTCATAATTAAGAGATCTCATTAAACTGTCAAGAAATTCATTCTGTGCTGTCCCTTGTATTTCTCCATATATTGTTATGATATGGTTTATACATATAAACTTTTCTTGAAATTCCTATATGAATCCTTTGTACAGATATACTATAATGTCTTCTGCTTCTGTCTCTTTGAACTTTCTGTTTATTTTATTTTATTTTTTTGGGAGTTGGTGATGGACAGGGAGGCCTGGTGTTCTGCGATCCATGGGGTTGCAAAGAGTCAGATACGACTGAGTGGCTGAACTGAACTGAAGAGGTAGATCTTAAATGTTCTCAACACCCACACCGAGACACAAAACAGTAACTATAGGAGGTAATGAATGTGGTAACTAACAACAACAGAAAAAATAACTATGTGAGGTGATGGGTGATGAGTGTGTTTACAAATCTTATTCTATAATCACTTGGCAGTATATACCTGTATCAAATCATATGCCTGAAACTTACACAATATGTCAGTTATATCTCAATACATCTGGAGAAAAAAATGAATTCAGTTTTTATGGGGGATTGCTATCATTACAACATGATTACAATAGTACTGCAAATTAATATGCCTGAGTTAAAGTAAAACAAAGGAACACATAATAAGATATAGTTTGGTAAATATGTCCATACCAAAAGAATTCTTTTGAAGTCAAAACTGCTATTAAATTGTATTTTATTAGCTAAATTTGTAATTTGTGGGGACTTTTTTCTTTTGATTTTAACCCATGTTCAAGCCACATCTTAAGAAAACTACAATTGTTTTATGTCCATGACAATTTCCTTCTCACTTCAGTTTTCTGCACTTCTTTTATTCTGACTTACATGATTTCATAAAATAATTATGCAGTTGCCTTTCTTTCATCTTTTATGTCTCATCTCAAATGCTCCCTACTCTGAGAGCCATCACACTTTTGCTGATAGTCATTCTGAATGAGAGCATCCCCACAACTAGCTTAGTGCCTTGATTTATTATCTTCTTAGCACTTATTCATTGTCTAATGCCTTCCAAGAGAATGTAAGCACAATGAGAGGAGGAATCTTGTCTTTTATTCTCGGTATTGCCTGCCACATAAACAGAGTTCACTGTCAATAATTACTGTTACATAAATCAAATGAGCCTTTTTATAGACAGCAAAGGTTAATGAGGTTGGTGTTTATCTCCTCCTTGCAGGTGCCTAGGATACACAAGAGAAGAAAAAGTATCTACAAATGTACATTAGTAACTCTTTGACCCTCTGAGATTTAGTGCAGCACTCTTATCTCTAGGATAATTATTATCATTTGCACAGTCTATTATAGCCAGGCAGGTTCTTTTGGAAAAAGTCAAATAGGTTGTGGGAAAAATTACTTAGAGAAAACTAAACTGAAGCATAAAAGCTATTTTACACCCTGCTTCCAAAATAAAAAAATAAAAATCCCTGACTTATTTTCTAAACTTTGTAAAAATAAGTCTAAAGATAAGGTGAAAGATAATTCACACTTATTCATATAATATTCTCTTTATAAATAGAATGGTGGAATTTGATTTAGTTATTAGAAGACCTCAAAGGCAATAAAAAGAGCTGTCCACATTTTAATACATTGTTTTATTACACATACTTTTTTCCTTTCATATTTTTGCCTACACAAAACTTCATATAATTCTTAAACATTTTGAAGTGGATGAAATTGTTAGTTTGGTCCTTCTTGCAATTAAAAGGTGAGTGCTTAAATTAGTGAATGAAGCTGTTGAAGTGATAGGAAAATCCCACTGAATTTAAGTGGAGGATAAGAAAGCCAGGACTTTTAGCAAATGAGTGTATTGGAAACTAGAAATTTTGTAACTAAGAATACTTTCTTTGTTATTAGTTGTATATTGTCACTTTTACTTCTCTTTTATTCTTTCTCATGATAAGTCATCAAATATCTTCTCTCTCTCTCCACCTATTATTTTATATTCTATTTATTCAGCATTGGATGATAATCCAGAGTCAAAGTGCTTGTATTTATGTAAGAGCCTATATTTACATTTAATATTTGTACATTTTCATAATTAAGAGATCTCATTAAACTGTCAAGAAATTCATTCTGTGCTGTCCCTTGTATTTCTCCATATATTGTTATGATATGGTTTATACATATAAACTTTTCTTGAAATTCCTATATGAATCCTTTGTACAGATATACTATAATGTCTTCTGCTTCTGTCTCTTTGAACTTTCTGTTTATTTTATTTTATTTTTTAATTTTTACTTTATTTTACTTTACAGTGCTGTATTGGTTTTGGCATACAGTGACATGAATCCGTCGTGGGTATACATGAATTCCCAAACATGAACACCCCCCCCCTTTTTGTTTAAATATCAATTTTTATTTAGTTTTATTTACTCCCTCCTCTATGTACCAACTAAACTTGAAGAGCAAGAAAATCTATTTACATGCACTGGAGCAAATGAAAACGAAAAAAAAAAATAATAATGAGCCTTAATGCTTTCTAATTAATGTAGAATATTTAGATTAGTTATAACCTCTGCTGTCAAAGATCTGCCCAAACAAGATTAACATCAGACAAAGGTTTAATGTTTATTTGTTTTCATGAATGACTTCCATAGTAATGTTAATCTCTGTTTCAGCCCACTACTTGGGCACTTCAAATAATTAAAAATGTGAAGTTATTATAGACACTAAGAGACTATTTTCATTTTAAAGATGAGAAGAATCAGAACCTAACAAAAATATAGGTTATTAGGGCCCAAAGATTGTGACTGATTTACTAAAAGCAACCAGCTAACAGCAAAGGCAATGCTGTAAACTAAGTCCATTTCCTCAGGATCAGGGCTTACAAAACTATGCACTCTCTGAAGCAGCACTCTCTAGGGAAATACTGTTACCCATTTCTCTTGTTATTCAGCTAAAAGGGAATAGACTGTAGCACTGACTATAACCTAAGTAGATATTACAGGAACCTAAGCAGAACTCTGATTGACCTAAGAGAGATAAATGAAACTCATTCCACCCACCCTCCTTTGTCACTGCATCAAGGTAATATTAGAAAGAGAGGCAGAAAGAAGTGGGGTAAAGGCTTCCAGAATTGTCTTGGGAATCAGATTCAGACAGAGAAGGAAGCAATGCACGCCTCCAACATTTCTGGGAAAAAAATAAAGTCACATGTGAAGAACTCTTAGTATTGTTATCTTTGGAGATCTGATTTGTAGGAAATACAACTAAGAATAGAAGATCTGCAATACCACATGTGAACTTTACTTCCCCTAACTCCTTCAAAGCTGGTCAAACTGTCCCCACCTTTTGCCAAGGATTTATTGCTACTGTGAAATTACGCCAGATTCTTCATGTAGCAAGAGGATGTACCAGAAACATTGTTTAAGCATTATTTGTATTTGTTCATCTGTTAGTTGTATTTTAATTTTAATACTAGTATCATGGTGCTAGTGGTAAAGAAACTGCCTGCCAATGCAGGACACATAAGAAATGCAGGTTTGATCCCTGGGTTGGGAAGATCCCCTGGAGAAGGGCACAGCAACCCACTCCAGTATTCTCGTGTGGAGAATCTCATGGACAGCAGCCTGGTGGGCTACAGTCCATGGAGTTGCAAAGTGTCAAAGTTGGACATGACTGAAGTGACACAACACAAAAAGAAACAGATGTAATACAAAATCTTAGATATTTTTTCTTTAGTTTATCTATCACTTTATCATTCTGGACAAAGAAATGTGCCAATCATCCCACTATATATATTTCCATATAAAACTGAATATTCTTAAGAAATTCACATCTACAGTTTGTTGGACAATGGAGAAATCTGTCAACGTGATCTATTGTTTTTATTTTTTTAATATAAATTCATTTATTTTAATTGGAGGTTAATTACAATATTGTATTGGTTTGTCGAATTTATCAAAACAGTTTATAAAGATCACAAAGAAACTTCTACCAACTCAATGATAAATATACTTCTCAGAAAGGATAAGATCCATTATACATTGACTAACATTTATGAACCTTTACTCTTAAGGCACTAAATACTGTCTCTTATACACATCNTTTATAAAGATCACAAAGAAACTTCTACCAACTCAATGATAAATATACTTCTCAGAAAGGATAAGATCCATTATACATTGACTAACATTTATGAACCTTTACTCTTAAGACACTAAATATTTCCTGGCACAACCTGTTGATGCCAACCAATCCCAGAATTGTCCATGAGTTGATCACGCCCAGCTCCTTGAACACTATAAAACTCTTTACCACTCTCTCCAGGGTGGGTCACACAGTCTTGAGGACATTAACATGCTGTATCCCCTACGCTGCCCTTTGCCCAGCAAAGCAGGAAAAGCAATTCTTTTCTGCTTACCCCAAATTCTGTCTCTGTTTGTATCTGGCATAGGTGAACAGGGGCCAAGTTTTGCCAACATATCAGCCAAAGAAAATTCCTTAAAGGTCTCATGTGGTTAGGTTAGACCCACAGAGGTAGCCTCTCTTAAAATAAACTGAGACATATATGCTAATCATTGGAGTGAAATTCATTCAAGTCCTAGAGAGTATGCAGAGTATGTGTATTGGGGAGGGAGGTGAGAAATCTTGTAGACCATTTTAGAATTTGGCTTACTACAGTCCATAAGGCCTCTGTACTTTAATCAGTATTTCTAAGAGAAATCACTAATTCCTTACCAGGTGTCACAACAGTGTTGGAAAAGGAAGATATTTGCATATATTTTTCACATACCTAAACTGAAAGCTGTATCAGGAAATATCCTACCTATTGATTTCAGCTTTTTAAAACAGAATGTGTTTGCTATATCACAACAAATTTTTACATCATGTTTCAGTTCAGTTCAGTTCAGTTGCTCAGTTGTGTCCGACTCTTTGTGACCCCTCTTTGCAGCACAGCAGGCCATCATGTTTAAGGCTGTCTTTTATTTTTGTGGGGTTCATCATTCTTGAAGATAAAGGACAGAAAAAATTTCCTGCTGCTACAAGTAGATGACAGCAAAGCAAATTGAACATTTCCCATATATACCTTGGAGGGCTTTCCTCAGTGGGCTTAGAAAACAGCAAATCATGCCAAATAAATCTGTTGTTTATTTATTTTTTAAACAATCCTATCTCTAACTGACTACTGTACTCAATGGCTCCTGGAGGCTCCTAGTTTTATCAAAAATCCATATATTATTTTCCATTAAGAAGTCAAACTACTCATCTGTGGTAAATATTATGCCTATATTTCATTTTACAAATATACATGACCATGTTGGCCTTTTTCATGAACTATGTTAAAAATAGTAATGATTAAATGTATCACCATCACATTTTGCATATACCAAGAAAAGTAACAATGTGGCTCAAATTAGCGATTCAGCAAATTTAGTTTGCTAAATCTTCAGAAACTGTCAGTTTAATGACCCATTCTAATAAAAAAAGCATTTATCAGTAGATCAGTATCAGCTTGACATAGAGCAAGAGAAGAGGAAAATGTTAATTAATCGGTTAAAGCATCCATTCAACAAATGGATGCTGATGGCCTTCTGTGTGCCTGGTAGACAGAGGGGTTACAATGGTGAATAAGACAAGGTCCTTGCCCTAAGTCATTTTTCACCTCTTTTATAGAAATGAACAGCAAACCATCAGTTACAACAACAACAAAAAATGTGACTCAGGGATTATCTGCTCTGGGGCTATGTGTTATGAACATCAGATGTTATATTAAGGACCACTGGGAGAGGCTTGAGCTGACAGTGAAGGTATACAATATGCAAGTGTCCTGTGCTTTTGAATGTTTCCTTAGTTAACATGGATGACAATAGCAAAGGCATGCCTATCAAATTTCTGGGTAATTCAAAACTGAATGATTGCTCCTTGTAAAAAGAATTATATTTCAAAAAATACTTCAAAATAACTGGCTCACTCCAGCTAAAATAAATGTCCACTACCAGGAAAAGAAAAGCTAGAATAGATAGAAAAATAAGAATTATTAGTTTTAAATCATTAAACTTATGTATAATGATATTTAAGAAGAATAATAGGAACTTGTGATGATTTGGTTTGAAGAGTGAGACAAAGATGAAGAGAAGCTGGGCTGAGTAAATCAATCAAATAATAGCTACCATGTGTTCAAAACCTAACTTATTCTCACCTCACCAATTTATAGGTCAGTAAATTAATAAATTTCTATAAGTTTACATATTGGTGGTAATTCCTGAAACCAGTATTTGAGTCTAAATCTTTCAGTGACAGACATGGATTGAAAACATAATTTAGGAAGTAATTCATTGTATTAAAATAGATGAAATTACAGTATATTAAAACAATACAGACTGTACTTGATAAAATATACTTTAATAGGAATACTATATGGGTTTAAAGACAGTAAGGGATATTTTATGTGACATATATAGTTAGGTAATGTAAGCTATATTAGGCCACGTACTAGAGAATATATGTTTCAGTACATGAGGAATTGATTTAAAAAAAAAATCAGATTTGGAGGACAAGGCTACAAATTACAAATAGAGGAATGAAATGAGCTGACCTCACAGCAAATAGTCCAATCATATGAAGCACATGTTCCAGCTAAAACTAATTCCATTCCAAGATGACCATGATGTAAGAAACTCTCATCAGGCTGATGATACAATAATTTGAAAATTTATGGAAAATTACCATTTCCCCTTCAAGAAAATGTGCGAGATGAATTTAAAAGTGTTTTGTGCAACAACAAAAATAAATGAACTGAGAAGGTATGGTTTATCTATCAAAGGGACAACAGAGCCTGTGACATTGAAAATTTCTTAAATAATTGAAGAACGTTTTAACTATACTCTCAGTGTCAGTAAGGTCAGTGTCAGTAAGCCAAGTTTCATGAAACATGTTCCACTGGATGGAACTGCAACAAGGAAAAGCCCCTGCTTTGGTAAATAGGGATGTTCATTGTCATGACTCCTTTCTGTGAAATGCCTTGTGTTGCTATGAAATATGGCAGCTTACAGTCTCGATTGTTTCCCTGCCCTTTGCTAAGACAAAAGATGGAACTAACTGAAAAGGAATAGAATGGCTATGAAGAGAATTTGGGGGTAGTGAAGGAATCGAAAATAGTCTAAATACAAGAGGTTTGGGAGGTATACAATGGGCCTCTTTAGATGTATAATTACCTGTTTTGAATGTGTAGCAGTGCATTTCTTAAAGTCATTCTTGCTTCAGAAGGTAGAACAAAACCAGTGGGTGAATTTAATAAAAGAGTAGTAAAGAGTAATATTTTAGATAAATACTGTGTTAATTTTGAATGCTTTCATTTTTCAATAAGACTATGAGTCCTTTGACCTATTCCATTCTCCCCATCATTGAAGTAACTAATCAAAAAGGGAATAGAGTGCTTTGTCAGGAAGCTGTGCAGGAAATTCCTCCTTTAGATAGACAGTTATATAAATTGATGTTAAAACCCCTTCAGACTCCAAATAATTATTCCAAGTGTATTTTCTTCATAATGAAAAAAAAAATTATACAAGTTAATGAATAAATAATTAGATATCAAACAATGTGGGTGGAAAGGAAAATTACCAGTTCTGTATATAAAGCCTATAATAAAATCTACTTCCTTTATATGAATATGTTGCCAAGGGACCTGGATTCATTATTTAGAATAAAGAAACATTCTCTTCTTTTCACTGAAATACCTCTTAATAGAGAATTCTTAGGCAGAGAAATGAAAAAGTATGTAATACCATAGTACCCATTAGAGTAACTAGGAAAAAGACTCACTAAATTAATCAAAATGCTAACACAATCATCTCAGGAAGAGTTGAGGACAGACAGGAGAAAAAGTGTTCATTTATATGAATAATCACATTTAACTCATTATTCCAAAGGTTCTTTCCACTTAGATGACCCAAAAAATTGCTTACATCTCATGGAAAGACTTTAGCATTTCATTAGTAAAATATTTAATTTTCACTAAAGCTGTATATTGGTGAAAATTATTCAAATAAACTTTGGAGCTCACTCCGATACATACAAATTTGATCTAACATCAGCACATTTATTCTAGCCTTTTTAATGTCTACATTTGTTAAGTCTCTTCTCTGAAAGTGAGAAACTTGGCAACTCCGGACCCATTTAATTTCAGTAAGTTTATACTTACTGGTTTAGCACCACTGTATATATTTAAACTTCAAGCTGGTCTCACCCAAAGTTCTTTCAGACACCCTGCCCACCACTGATCACCACTTGGTAAGCTCTAGAGATATCACTTTCTATCTCCTGAGAAGGCATGTCAGACTAAATCTGAATCCTAATCAACCTGACAACTTTACATCAGGTATACTGAGTTGGTTGATGGCTCAATTCTGATAAATGAGAAGTGGAAGAAACATTAGGTTAACTTTTTATGCAAAAACATTTAAAGATTTCCAAAGGTTAACCTGCTAATTAGGTTACCTTTGCCAACTGTTTTATTACCATAAGCTAATGTCCATGTCTGAACATTCACTGGCATTGACTTCTTTGGGATTGGAATGAAAACTGGCTTTTTCCAGTCCTGTGGCAAATGCTGAGTTTTCCAGATTTGTTGGCCTATTGAGTGCAGCACTTTCACAGCATCATCTTTTAAGATTTGAAATAGCTTAACTGGAATTCCATCACATACACTAGTTTTGTTCATAGTAATGCTTCCTAAAGTCAACTTGACTTCACATTCTAGGATGTCTGGCTTTAGGTGAGTGATCACATCATCATGGTTATCTAGGTAATGAAGATCTCTTTTCTATAGTTTTTCTGTGTATTCCTGCCATCTCTTCTAAATATCTTCTGCTTCTGTTAGGTCCACACCATTCCAAGTCAGGCTTCAACAATATATGAACCATAAACTTCCAGATGTGCAAGCTTGATTTAGAAAAGGCAGAGGAACCATAGATCAAACTTTCAATATCCACTGGATCATAGAAAAGGCAAGAAAATTCCAGAAAAAAACATCTACTTCTGCTTTATAGGTTATGCCAAAGCCTTTGACAGTGACAATCACAACAAACTACAGAAAATTATTCAAAATATGGGAACACCAGACAACTTTACCTGCCTCCTGAGAAATCTGTATGCAGGAGAGAAAGTAACAAGTAGAACGGGACATGGAACAACAGACTAGTTCCAATTTGGGAAATGGGTATGTCAAGGGTATATATTGTCACCCTACTTATTTGATGAGGGGGCTTCATAATTTGTATGTATCCTCCCTTCTCACTTTCCTTAGAGAAGGATTGCTCTGGTCACATAGGGTCTTTGTGATTTCATACGAATTTCAGGTTTTTTTTTTTTTTTTTTTTTTTTAAATAAAGAATGGCATTGGAGTTTTGATGGCGATTGCATTGAATCGATAGGTCACTGAGGGTAGTGTGGACACTTTAGCGGTGTTAAGTCTTCCTATTTATGCACATAGAAATCTTTCCATTTACCTGTGTCTTCTTTCATCCTCTTCATCGGCAGTGTATAATTTCTGGGGTGCAGACCTTTCATGTCTTCGGTTCATCTCTTTCCGAGTATTTTGCTGTTTTTGTTGCTATTTAATTTTTTTATGTAGCTGAACTGCGTCTTCGTTGTGGCATGCAGGGTCTTCACTGCATTATGCGCCGTCTTTCTCTGGGGAGCACAGACTCTACCTGTGGTGCATGGGGTCAGTAGTTGGGGTGCTCAGGCTTAGTTGCTCCGAGGCACCTGAGATCTGAATTCCCCAGGAAGAGATCAAAGCCTGGCTCTCTGCATTGCAAGGTAGATTCCTAACCATTGGAACACCATGGAAGTCACCTGTGCCTATTTTAAATGAAATTGTTTTCCTACATCTTTTTTCCTTTTGGATAGCGTATTATTTGCATGTATAAATTCCACTAATTTTTGTACATTGAGTTTTGTATCCTGTGACTTTACTAAACTGATCAGTTTCGAGTTTTTTAGTTGAGTCTTCAGGGTTTTCTACTTACGCAATCATGTCGCCTGCAGTAAGTGATAATTTTGCTTCTTCCTTTTCAATGTGGATGCGGTTTATTTCTTTTTCTTGCAGAGCTGCTCTGGCTTGGTTTCCAGTGCTGTACTGAAGACAAGTAGTGAGAGCTGGTCTCATCTTAGAGGAAATGGTTTCCCTTCTTTGTTGAACGTGATGGTAGCTGTGGGCTTTTGATACGTGTTTTTTTTTTTTTTTTCCTCCTGTGGCCACTGAATTCTAAGAGTAGATAAAACTCTCCTTTTGCTTAATAAATGCATACAGAATTCAAAAGCTAGGAAGAGCCATAAACTTCTTACTCCTTGGAAGGAAAGTTATGACCAACCTAGATAGCATATTCAAAAGCAGAGATATTACTTTGCCAGCAAAAGTCCATCTAGTCAAGGCTATGGTTTTTCCAGTGGTCATGTATGGATGTGAGAGTTGGACTGTGAAGAAAGCTGAGCGCCAAAGAATTGATGCTTTTGAACTGTGGTTTTGGAGAAGACTCTTGCAAGTCCCTTGGACTGCAAGGATTTCCAACCAGTTCATCCTAAAAGAGATCAATCCTGGGTGCTCATTGGAAGGACTGATGCTGAAGCTGAAACTCCAGTACTCTGGCCACCTCATGCGAAGATTTGACTTGTTGGAAAAGACCCTGATGTTGGGAAAGATTGAGGGTAGGAGGAGAAGGGGATGACAGAGCCTGAGATGTTGGATGGCATCACCGACTCGATGGACATGAGTTTGAGTGAACTCTGGGAACTGGTAATGGAGAGAGGCCTGGCTGCTGTGATTCATGGGGTCGCAAAGAGTCGGACATGATGAACATTGGGGTACACGTGTCTCTTTCAATTCTGGTTTCCTCAGTGTGTATGCCTAGCAGTGGGATGGCTGTGTCATAAGGCAGTTCTATTTCCAGTTTATATTAAAAAAAAAAAAAAGAGTCAGACATGACTGAGTGACTGAACTGAACTGAATTGAACTGCATTTTGGACTCTTGTTGACTATCATGGCTACTCCATTTCTTCTAAGGGATTGGGATTCTTGCCCACAGTAGTAGATATAATGGTCATCTGAATAAAATTTTTCATTCCGGTCCATTTTGGTTCATTGATTGCTAAAATGTTGATGTTCACTCTTGGCATCTCCTGTTTGACCACTTCCAATTTGCCTTGATTCGTGGACCTAACACACCAGGTTCCTATGCAATACTGCTGTTTACAGCATCGAACCTTGCTTCCATCATCAGTCACATCCACAACTGGGTGTTGTTTTTTTACTTTGGCTCCATCTTTTTATTCTTTCTTGAGTTATTTCTCCACTGGTCTCCAGTGGCATATCGGGCACCTATCGACCTGGGGGGTTCATCTTTCAGTGTTACCTTTTTACCTTTTCATATTGTTCATGGGGTTCTCAAGGCAAGAATATTAAAGTAGTTTGCCATTGCCTTCTCCAGTGCAACACATTTTGTCAAAATTCTCCACCATGACCTATCCATCTTGGGTGGCCCTACAAGGCATGGCTCATAGTGAGTTAGACAAGGCTGTGGTCCATGTGAATAGAGTGATTAGTTTTCTGTGATTGTGGTTTTCAGTCTATGTATTCTCTGATGGAGAATGGTTAGGCTTATTGAAGCTTCCTGGTGGGAGAAGCCAGGAATTGATTGATGGGGCCATGCTCAGTAAACTGTTAATCCAATTTTCTGTTTATGTGTGGAGCTGTGTTCCCTCCCTGCTATTTACCTGGGGCCAAACTATGGTCAAGGTAATGAAGATAATGGTGACCTTCCTCAAAAGATCCCATGCATATAGTGCTATACTCAATGCCCCCAATCCTGCAGCAAGCCACCACTGACCCATGCCTCCACTGAAGTCTCCCTGACACCCACAGGCAAGTCTAGGGCAGTCTCCTGCTGGGTCACTGCTCCTTTCTTTTGGGCCCTGGTGCGAAAGGTTCTGTTGTGCCTTCCTAGAGTCTACTTCCCAGTCCTGTGTAAGTTCTGGCAGCTCTATGGTGGGCTTAATGGCGACCTCCTCCAAGAGGGCTTATGCCATACCCAAGTCTGCTACACCCAGAGCCTCTGTCCCTGTGGCAGACTACCCCCGAACTGTACCTCTGCAGGAGACACTCAAGCACAGTTCTGTCTCAGTTTCCATGCGTTTCAGGGTCCTGGTGCACACAAGGCTTGTTTGAGCCCTCAGAGCATCTCTGGCTAGAATGGGGTTTGATTCTAAACGCGAATTTGCCCCTCCTACCATCTCGGTGGGGTTTCTACTTTGCCCTTGACATGATGTATCTCTCACAGCTGATCCAGTGCCTACTGTTACACTGGGGTTTCTCTGACTTGGATTTGGGATATCTCCACACTGCTGGTCCAGCAAATCATAGCTGTTGCTCCTGACCTTGGACATGGGGAATCTTCTCTCGGTGCTCACCAGTCCAGCAAGGTGAGAAATAGGTTTAAGGGACTAGATCTGATAGACAGAGTTCCTGATGAACTATGGATGGAGCTTCATGACACTGAGGAGACAGGGAGCAAGAACATCCCCAAGAAAAAGAAATGCAAAAAAGCAAAATTGCTGTCTGAGCAGGCTTTATAAATAGCTGTGAAGAGAAGAGAAGCAAAAAGGAAAGGAGAAAATGAAAGATATATCCATTTGAATGCAGAGTTTCAAAGAAGAGCAAGGAGAGATTAGAGAGCCTTCCTCAGCGATCTCTGCAAAGACATAGAGGAAAGCAACAGAATGAAAAAGACTAGAGATCTCTTCAAGATGATTAGAGAAGGGGAAATTTCATGCAAACACAGGCTCAATAAAGGACAGAAATGGTATGGACCTAGCAGAAGCAGAAGATATTAAGAAGAGGTGACAAGAAAACACAGAATTATACAAAAAAGATTTTCATGAACCAGATAACCACGATGGTATGATTACTCAAGTAGACTCAGACATCCTAGAATGTGAAGTCAAGTGGGCCTTAGGAAGCATCACTACGAACAAAGTTAGTGGAGGTGATGGAACTCCAGTTGAGCTATTTCAAATCCTGAAAGATGATGCTGTGAAAGTGCTGCACTCAATATGCCAGCAAATTTGGAAAACTCAGCAGTGGCTAAGGGTTGGAAAAGATCAGTTTTCATTCCAATACCAAAGAAGGGCAATTCCAATGAATGTTCAAACGACTGCACTATTGCACTCATCTCACAAGCTGGGAAAGTAATGCTCATAATTCTCCAAGCCAGGCTTCAAAAATACATGAATCACGAACTTCCGTTTGTTCAAGCTGGATTTAGAAAAGGCAGAGGAACCAGAGATTAAACTGCCAACATCCCCTGGATCATCAAAAATACAAGGGAGTTCCAGAAAAACATCGATTTCTGCTTTATCGACTATGCCAAACCTTTGACTGCGTGGATCACAATAAACTGTGGAAAATTCTGAAAGAGATGGGAATACCAGACTGCCTGACCTGCCTCTTGAGAAATCTGTATGCAGGTGAGGAAACAACAGTCTTAGAACTGGACATGGAACAACAGACTGGTTCCAAATAGGAAAAGGAGTATGGCAAAGTTGTATATTGTCACCATGCTTATTTAACTTATATGCAATGTACACCATGAGAAACGCTGGGCTAACTGAAGCACAAGCTGGAATCAAGACTGCTGAGAGAAATATCAATAACCTCATATATGCAGATGACACCACCCTTATGGCAGACAGTGAAGAGAAACTAAAAAGCCTCTTGATGAAACTGAAAGTGGAGAGTGAAAAAGTTGACTTAAAGCTCAACACTCAGAAAACTAAGATCATGGCATCTGGTCCTATCACTTACAGCAAATAGATAGAGAAACAGTGGAAACAGTGGCAGATTTTATTTTTGGTGTCTCCAACATCACTGCAGATGGTGACTGCAGCCATGAAATTAAAAGACACTTACTCCTTGGAAGAAAAGTTATGACCAACCTAGATAGCATATTAAAAAGCAGAGACATTACTTTGCCAACAAAGGTCCATCTAGTCAAGGCTGTGGTTATTCTAGTAGTCATGTATGGATATGTAAGTTGGACTATAAAGAGAGCTGAGTGCATTGGCAATTATTGAATTGATGCTTTGAACTATGATGTTGGAGAAAACTCTTGACAGTCCCTTGGACTGTAAGGAGATCCAAAAAGTCAATCCTAAATGAAATCAGTCCTAAATATTAACTGGGAGGACTGATACTGAAGCTGAACCTCCAATACTTTGGCCACCTGATGTGAAGAGCTGACTCATTAGAAAAGACCCTGATGCTGGGAAAGATTGAGGGCAGGAGGAGAAGGGGATGACAGGGGATGAGATGGTTGCATGGCATCACTAACTCAATGGACATGAATTTGAGTAAACTCCAGGAGGTGGTGATGGACAGGGAGGCCTGGCATGCTGCATTCCATGGGCCTGCAAATAGTTGGACATGACTGAGTGACTGGACTGAACTAAGCACTGAAGGATTGATGTTTTTGAACTTTGTTGTTGGAGAAGACTCTTGAGAGTCCCTTTGACTGCAAGGATATCAAACCTGTCATTCCAAACGAATTCAGTTCTGAATATTCATTGATTGGACTGATGCTAAAGGAGAAGCTCCAGTACTTTGGCCACCTGATACGAAGACCTTATTCATAGGAAAAGACCCTGATGCTGGGAAAGATTGAAGGTAGGAGGAGAAGGGAACAACAGAGGATGAGATAGTTGGATGTCATTACCGACTCAATGGACATATGTTTGTGCAAACTTTGGGAGTTGGTGGTTGCCAAGGAAATCTGGCATGCTGCTGTCCATGGGATCGCAAAGGATTGGACAAGACTGAACAACTGAACAAATGTTCACATTGACTCTAACTCACCGTCTAAATATTTTTAAGAATATCAAATTCAATATGACAAAGGAAGGGGTCATTAACATTTAAAATTTGTATTAGTAACACCACTGACCTTCCAGTTTTCTAAGATAATTTATTTCACTTCAGTTCAGTTAATTCTCTCAGTCGTGTCTGACTCTTTGTGACCCCATGGACCTCAGCACGCCAGGCCTCCCTGTCCATCAACAACTCCCATAGTCCACCCAAACCCATGTCCATCAAGTCGATGATGCCATCCAACCATCTCATCCTCTGTCATCCCCTTCTCCTCCTACCCTCAATCTTTCCCAGCATCAGGGTCTTTTCCAGTGAGTCAGCTCTTCACATCAGATGGCCGAAGTATTGGAGTTTCAGTTTCAGCATAAGTTCTTCCAATGAACACCCAAGACTGATGTCCTTTAGGATGGACTGGTTGTATCTCTTTGCAGTTTCATAGCTGCAGTCACAAGCTGCAGTGACTTTGGAGCCCCAGAATATAAAGTCTGACACTATTTAAACTGTTTCCCCATCTATTTGCCATGAAGTGATGGGACCACATGCCATGATCCTAGTTTTCTGAATGTTGAGCTTTGAGTCAACTTTTTCACTCTCCTCTTTCACTTTCATCAAGAGGCTTTTTAGTTCCTGTTTACTTTCTGCCATAAGAGTGATGTCATCTGCATATCTGAGGTGATTGATATTTCTTCCAGCAATCTTGATTCCAGCTTGTGCTTCTTCCAGCCTAGCATTTCTCATGATGTACTCTGCATATAAGTTAAATAAGCAGGGTGACAATGTATGTCCTTGACGTACTCCTTTTCCTGTTTGGAATCAGTCTGCTGTTCCATGTTCAGTTCTAACTGTTGCTTCCTGACCTGCATACATGTTTCTCAAGAGGCAGGTTATGTGGTCGGCTATGCCCATCTTTTTCAGAATTTTCTAGATTTTATTGTGATCCACACAAAGGCTTTGGCCTAGTCAATAAAGCAGAAAGAGATGTTTTTCTGGAACTCTCTTGCTTTTTCGATTATCCAGCNTTCTAACTGTTGCTTCCTGACCTGCATACATGTTTCTCAAGAGGCAGGTTATGTGGTCGGCTATGCCCATCTTTTTCAGAATTTTCTAGATTTTATTGTGATCCACACAAAGGCTTTGGCCTAGTCAATAAAGCAGAAAGAGATGTTTTTCTGGAACTCTCTTGTTTTTTCGATTATCCAGCAGATGTTGACAGTTTGACCTCTGGTTCCTCTGCCTTTTCTATAACCAGTTTGAACATCTGGAAGTTCACGGTTCATAAATTGCTGAAGCCTGGCTTGGAGAATTTTGAGCATATACTTTACTAGCATGTGAGATGAGTGCAATTGTGTGGTAGTTTGAGCATTCTTTGGCATTGCCTTTCTTTGGGATTGGAATGAAAACTGACCTTTTCCAGTCCTGTGGCCACTGCTGAGTTTTCCAACTTTGCTGGCATATTGAGTGCAGCACTTTGACAGCATCATCTTTCAGGATTTGAAATAGCTCGACTGGAATTACATCATCTCCCCAGCTTTGTTCACAGTGATGCTTCCTAAGGTCCACTTAACTTCACATTCCAGGATGTCTGGGTCTACGTGAGTGATCACACCATCATGATTATCTGAGTCACGGAGATCGTTTTTGTACAGTTCTGCTGTGTATTCTTATTTGACTTAGTCCTCTCTTTATCTTCTATATTCAGATGTTTGTCAAAACCTTGATTGTTTTAATTCCAAATGTCCACATCTCTCAAATATTTGTAGGGTATTGTTTTAGCTGATCTAACAAAAAGATTTTCCTAACTAAAACATTTGTTTAAATAAGAACACTATTCATATCTCTAGCACTTCTAATTCAGTGCAGCTATTCCAGAAACACATAAAGTGACTTGATTGTCTTTAGGGCCTAAGTCTCTAACCCTGATTGATCTGAACTATATCCCCAGTTTTCCTAGATCTCCAGATTATTGAAGGCCACCATGAAACTTCTCAACTCCATATTTCTATGTTCCAGTTCATTATAATCTATCTCTCTTCCACTATCTTTTTTCTGGAGAATTCTAACTAAAACAGCATATCGTATGCAATGGGATTGTTGTTATTATCATCATTCTTACAATTATTATTAACATTATGTCACACATTCTACTAGTTGATTTGGGAAAACAGAAGTAAACAAAGCATGACCGTGGTTTACCAGGAATTTATAGATTAATAAAAGAGGGAAAAAACTGAGTAAAATTTGATATTATTTTTTAAAAAATAAAAGTGATGAATAAATAGAAGAAGTTATATCTAAGTAAATGCCTAATATTTGGTTGTATATACAAAGAAAAGCAATATTACATATCTAATTTCTGTAGTTAGATATTCAAGGAAGAGCAATTTTTTCTGTTTAATGGTACCTGAATAAAAGTCACTGACTCTTAGCTTGTATCCAAAGGGATTTATTCTACAATTATTATGAAACTGATCAAAGAAATGCATTTCTGTGTATAGGGGGTATTGATAATTGCTTTGGAACAACAGAAACGAAGATTGTCTTAGGCAAATTAGAATACTTATGTATCACATCAGTCTTTTCAGCTTCTAACCCTGCTCTAGAAGATGGAACATCATTTTCAAACAAAATCATCTCCAGTTCTCCAAATCTGTCACTTCAGTTATTTTGGCTTATAAACATAATGGAATGAGTCAAACTGTACAAGTTAAAGTTAAAACCAGAGGACAAAGATATCTCAAATTTGGCACAGGCCAAGTGAAGTATTAAGAATATATTATCAGTTCAGTTTGGTTAAACAAAATCATCTCCAGTTCTCCAAATCTGTCACTTCAGTTATTTTGGCTTATAAACATAATGGAATGAGTCAAACTGTACAAGTTAAAGTTAAAACCAGAGGACAAAGATATCTCAAATTTGGCACAGGCCAAGTGAAGTATTAAGAATATATTATCAGTTCAGTTTGGTCACTCAGTCGTGTCCGACTCTTTGCAACCCCAAGAATCACAGCACATCAGTCCTCCCTGTCCATCACCAACATCCGGAATTCACTCATACTCATGTCCATCGAGTCAGTGATGCCATCCAACCATCTCATTCTCTGTTGTCCCCTTCTCTTTCTGCCCCCAATCCCTCCCAGCATCAGAGGCTTTTCCAATGAGTCAGCTCTTTCTGCATGTCTGAGGTTATTGATATTCCTCCTGGCAAACTTGATTCCAGCTTTTACTTCTTCTAGCCCAGCGTTTCTCATGATGTACTCTGCATATAAGTTAAATAAGCAGGGTGACAATATACAGCCGTGACGTACTCCTTTTTCTATTTGGAACCAGTCTGTTGTTCCATGTCTAGTTCTAGCTGTTACTTCCTGATCTGCATACAAATTTCTCAAGAGGCAGGTCAAGTGGTCTGGTATTCCCATCTCTTTCAGAATTCTCCACAGTTTATTGTGATCCACACAGTCAAAGGCTTTGGCATAGTCAATAAATCAGAAATAGATATTTTTCTGGAAGTCTCTTTCTTTTTCGATGATCCAGCTTGAACATCTGGAAATTCACAGATCATGAATTGCTGAAGCCTGGCTTGGAGAATTTTGAG
Source organism: Oreotragus oreotragus (assembly GCA_006410675.1). Taxonomy (NCBI): domain Eukaryota; kingdom Metazoa; phylum Chordata; class Mammalia; order Artiodactyla; family Bovidae; genus Oreotragus; species Oreotragus oreotragus. The sequence goes on along the minus strand of SJYX01017634.1, from coordinate 101,827 downwards.
CATTACTTTACTAGCGTGTGAGATGAGTGCAACTGTGCGGTAGTTTGAGCATTCTTTGCCATTGCCTTTCTTTGGGATTGGAATGAAAACTGACCTTTTCCAGTACTTGGAATGAGTTTTCCAAACTTGGTGCGAGCGGCTGCTACCGGCGCATTTAGCGCAGCGGAGAGGAGCAACCCCACGTCCGAGGTCAGGGGCAGAAGCCGGGAGGATCCCATGCCTGAAGGGCAGCGGCCAAGAGGAGTTACCCCACGCCCAAGGTCAGGGGCAGCCGCCGAGAGTGCCAGGCTGCCACGGCACAGGAACTCCCGAGAGGAGCTACTCCTGTCCGAGGTCAGGGGCAGCGGCTGAGAGAAGCTACCCCGCACCTGAGGCCACGGGCGGCGGCCGGGAGGAGCAGTACTTGAAAATATTATAGTAAAGGTTAAAACTCATGTTTAATTTCAAGACCTCTAAATTTGTAAGGCATTCATTGAAGTACTTTGATATGAAGTCATCAACCCGACAGAAAAAAAGCAAGAACTAGATCCTATGGATGGGTTTCAACTGAGCTACTGCTATTGTGTGCTTGGGATGGGAAGAAAGAACTGACTTTATTTACAGTCCTGCCAGAGAACTAATTGTGCTCAACTGTCTGTTTAATTGGCATTGAAATGCCCAGCGGTGAAATAAAATCTGTATATAACACATTAGCATAAATGTTTTAGAAACTATTGATTTGTGCAGAAATGAAGCCTTCAGGAAGGGATAAGAGTTTTAATAACTGAGTTTCTATCCCAAACATTTTCTGGACTCTTGAAAAGAGAAGAGACACAGTGATATGCCTACCTATTCACTTTAGAAAAATAACTACTTGGCTACTCTGCATTTTGTTAGTCTTTCTTTTCCCCTGAGAATTTAAAAATATTTTATCAGTTTATACAATGAAATACAACTATGTGTGCATTCTCAGTTGCTCAGTCATGTCTGACTCTTCACAAACCCCATGGACAGTACCTGCCAAGTCCTTCTGGCCTTGGGATTATCTTGGCAAGAACACTGGAGTAGGTTGTCATTTCCTTCCCCAGAGTATCTTTCCAACCTAGGGATTAAATCCACATCTTCTGCATCTCTGGCAATGGCAGGTGGATTTACCACTGAGTCACCTGGGAAGTGCAAAATACAAGATACTCACAAATTTTTCCTAATTAAATAGGATACTTCTTCTGGACCATATGGATTTTTAAAATGTGACAAACAAAAAATAAACCTTCAGATATCACATCATAAAAATAATACATCCTCAATATCCCATCTCTGGTAAGAGCTAAGAACCTAGGAAGAGAACTTCATTAAAAAAGAAAATCCTTTCTGAAATGTTAGAGACCATCAATTTAAGACAATATGTTTTTCTCTATATTTATACTTTTAAAAGGTTTAAACTAGAATTTTAGAATACCAGGGATTACTTCTATTTAAAAAACTTTATTCTGTACTACCCCATTCCCAGAATAAAATCTAGAGACAACAGAGGAAGCCTATTTATTCTAATGGTAGGAAGAAAATAACTAATCTTAAAATGACATATCAGAATTAAATTGATTTAAAAAAATGAGCATTTTCCTCTATATTTTCCCTTTGATTAAACATAATCACATCAGCCTGACCCCTTTTCTCAAGTGTTGATGGAGTATGGCTTTCTGCCTTGTCTGACATATGTTCTTTGAAGAATCTTTCAGAATATGAGGTCACAAGTCTATATCCTCCATAATGGCAAGTTAACACTTGGCCAAACTTTCTTCTCAGGCTACTGGAAGATTGGAAGCTTTGCATCATCACCATCATAGTCTATTCCTGTCTCAAAGGACTCCAGCCATCCTTCTTTTCCTTCAGGGTTATGGCATATCAAAATATCCAATGACAGAATTACATGTGCTGCAAGGGAGAGTCATATGTCTTCTGCTATAGTCAGGAGAGTTGGCAGTTCTCTCACTCAGCATATATTGTCTTAATTTTGGGAAAATACTTGACAAAGACAAGCGTTAGTTAGGTAACTCAAATGTGTTAAAGTAACTCTTGTTTCACCTTATATTCATTACATACTATGCAATTTTCAGTGGCAGAATTCAGCCATAGATCAAAAAGCTATATATTTAATCTTATAGAAGTCTACAAGGCACAGAGAAAGCATCATAATTCTACTTTTATAGTGAAACTATTTATATTCCAGAATGTAATTAGCATGTCCATATACATTTTGACTTCTGATAGAAATGGGACTTTTCTTGTTATCTATGCATATTTGCTGGAATGCAAATACAAGAATAAGAGATGACAAATCATCCTCACCTACAACCACACAAAACACAAATTCTGAAGAAAGGTCTTACAGAAAGACAGCCAAAAACACTTTTGCAATACTACTCTTTACCCTGCTGTTGTTTAGTTGCTAAGTTGTGTTCGACTCTTTTGAGATCCCATCAACTGTAACCCACCAGGCTCCTTTGTCCATGAGATTTCCCAGGTAAAAACACTGGAGTGGGTTGCCATTTCCTTTCCAGGGAATCTTCCTTACTCAAGGATCAAACCCATGTCTCTTGCATTGACAGGCAGGTTCTTTACCACTGAGCCACCAGGGAAACCCCACTCTTTATCCTACCTCAAGCTTTATATGGGAAAAATAGAGGCTTTATCCTTCCAGGGACTATGTGGGTATGTGTATTTCTGTGAGATATTTTGTGTGTGTGTGTGTGTGTGTGTGTATGGAGGTGAGGGGAAATGTCTTTCTCTTATCAACTGGAAACTAATTTGAATATGAATTTTCCTTTAAGAGAAAAGAATGCCATGTGGCTGATGTCACTGGCTAGAAAACTGTTGAGACCCACATTTCACTGGCTAGGCCAATTTCTTGCACTAAAAACACCCAGCAAAAAAGTTTTATGGAGTGCTCACCACTTTGAGGGTTGGGTGCAACAAGAACATATACAATTTCAAATGGGCATAGTGAACACCACAGAAGCAGTCAGGCTTGCTTGTCTGGAAGGACCCTACTAGAGAATGCTATGTAGTGAATATTGGTAGCTTCAGCATAAATAAGCTAAGAAGCTCTGGGATTTTACTGGGAAGTTGTAGTGGTCAACCTGAATAATGAAATCATATCAGTTCAGTTCAGTTCAGTTCAGTCGCTCAGTCGTGTCCGACTCTTTGCGACCCCATGAATCGCTGCATGCCAGGCCTCCCTGTCCATCACCATCTCCCGGAGTTCACTCAGACTCACGTCCATCGGGTCCGTGATGCCATCCAGCCATCTCATCCTCGGTCGTCCCCTTCTCCTCCTGCCCCCAATCCCTCCTAGCATCAGAGACTTTTCCAACGAGTCAACTCTTCGCACGAGGTGGCCAAAGTACTGGAGTTTCAGCTTTAGCATCATTCCTTCCAAAGAAATCCCAGGGTTGATCTCCTTCAGAATGGACTGGTTGGATCTCCTTGCAGTCCAAGGGACTCTCAAGAGTCTTCTCCAACACCACAGTTCAAAAGCATCGATTCTTCGGCGCTCAGCTTTCTTCACAGTCCAACTTTCACATCCATACATGACTACAGGAAAAACCATAGCCTTCACTAGGCGGACCTTAGTCGGCAAAGTAATGTCTCTGCTTTTGAATATACTATCCAGGTTGGTCATAACTTTTCTTCCAAGGAGTAAGCGTCTTCTAATTTCATGGCTGCAGTCACCATCTGCAGTGATAATTTAAAATTATCTAGAACTAAATTTAAAACTTAGCTAATTTAATTAATCACTCAGTTTTGTCCAACTCTGTGATCCCATGGATTATAGCCTCCCAGGCTCCTCTATCCATGGAAATCTCCAGGCAAAAATAATGGTGTGAGTAGCCATTTTCTTCTCTAGGGGAATCTCCCAACCCAGGGATCAAACCCAGATCACTTTCATTGCAGCTATTTAAATCAATCATAGGATGAAAAAATAAAAATCTAGTAATCTACCTCAGTATTTCCAAATACCAACATAAGGAAACTTTACTGGAATCGCCCCCCCCCCCCCCGCTTGTGTTTTAGTTATATTTCACTGTATGTATGCTATAGGAATATAAAATGCTTTAGGGCAATGTTATGTTCAGATGTGTTTGTAGCTTATAATGCTTAGCACAGTATTACTAATTCTATAGTTATTCAGTTAATTCTTATTGACTTGACATTATACATTATACATTGCAGGAAGCTTTCTGTGTCTTCAGACATTTTCATAACTGTTATAAAATACACAATTATATGGCAAGAGAATTATTTGGTTTTTCTTGTACCATGCTTTACATGTGTGTGACTAGCTGTGTTTGTGCTGTTGTACACATGTGCGTGTATGTGTATGTTAGCAATTTTATAATCTATCAGTCCTGAAGAGCACCGGTTCCTTTTTTTTTCCTCCTGAATATATGGGATATTATGGGACATTATGATAATCAGATGAGTTTCTGTATTTTTAAAATACATAAAAAGTATAATGCTTTTATTCATGGTAATGTAAAATGAGCCACCTATGCAAAGTTCCTGGTACAAAATATGGCTATTATTATAGAAGGAGGAGAAAGAAGAACCATAACAATGTGCTATAAAGTTCAGAGATAAGTAAAGCATCACTTTTATTCTGATCTAATAATCAGCTGTAGGAGACAAAACCACAAAACTCAGCAATTTTCATTATTCACAGTGAAAGTGAAAGTGAAGTCGCTCAGTCGTGTCCGACTCTTTGTGACCCGTGGACTGTAGCCCACCAAGCTCCTCCGTCCATGGGATTCTCCAGGCAAGAATACTGGAGTGGGTTGCCATTTCCTTCTTCAGGCGATCTTCCCGACCCAGGGATTGAACCCAGGTCTCCCACATTGCAGGCAGACGCTTTAACCTCTGCACCACCAGGGAAGCCAGTAGTTATTAATATATTCTATACTCACTGTAAACAATTAATGAATACTAAATCATTCCTCTTAGTAGAAATAGAGTTAGTATTCTAAAAGCCTTTGGTCACATTTTAATCAACCTATCAATTCATAATCTTACCATATATGCATGCATATATATATATGTATATCTGTATAAAGACACTTTATTGCTAATCAATTAGCTTGGAACTCATAGCCAACAGCATTATAACTCATGCCTGAATGAGCCTTATATAATACATGTATATTCTCCTTATGGCATATAACAGTCTTCCTGCACTTAAAAACACTAGACAGGACTTAGGTACTACCCTGGGGAGAGATTTTAAATGGCAAAATCACCAATAATAGACATAAATATATTTTTTTAAATGTAGTACTAAATAAAAACTGAAAAGAATGCTTGTTTGTATGACCTGAACCAAGAAGGCAGAGAATTGCCTTGTCCATCCTCAACTGAGAATGTACCTTTAGATGATTCAAATATTTTGCCACTCTGTTCATGTCTGCAAATTACTTCAAAACTTCCATAAGTATTGATTTGGGGGTTACAAAAATCTTAGCAAGTAAGTAAATCTGCAAATAACAAAGATCAACCATTTTTTTTTAAATGCAAATTCTGATTGGTAGAAAAATCTACAGTGTCTCCCTACATTTTATTTAATGCTAGAATGTGCAGTGAAGATATGCTTACAAATATCTAGAAAATATTTTTTATGCAGTTTTACTGACACACTATTATTTAAAAACTGTAGCTTGGTTATACCAAAAATGTAGTTTAAGTTTCTGAAATCTATCCAGTATTGAATCTTAAATTCAGATTAACTGTTCTCATTGATGCATATTTATATATTTTTGGTTTTTCTTGTTTGTTTTCCATAATGTTTAACAGTTGACTATTTTGCAGGTTACTTAAAATTAACACTTCTAATACAATAGTTAAAAATATGAAGATGATGTTTCTATGAACAATATTGGTCTACCAATAGCTGTACTTACAACATAGCTTATGGAGAATTAAAAAAAAAAAAAAGAAATTGAAGTCATTATCTTTTCTCCATTACTTTCAATAAGCATTTCTTTGCCTATTCATATAAAACCAAAAGGCATTTCAACCCAGTTATCCATAATAAAGTGTATTGATGACCATTCAAAAGTACAGCTGAATCCGCAACTTGAAAATTAGCCTAATGATCTCACCACCTGTCCAACTGTTAGTGAAAGTAAATGGGCCTTAATAAGCAGCTAGAAAAATTCAATTACCTGTACTACATCCCCCATGAGGATAAACCAACTAAGCCATGCAATTCAATTTGGCCAAGTATTTATTACATGTCTACAGTTTGCCACTGTGGTAGACACTGCAAGGGGTTCAAAGCTGAGTAAGCTATGTATCCTTAGAAAACTCATCTTTTGGTTATAGAGATCAGAGACATATAAAAGACTAGAATGCAGGACAATCTAAGAAGATTAGCATAAAAGAAGTGCACGCAAATTGTTGCAGCAATTCAGAGGGGAAGGAATATTCCACTGTGGGAACAAAAAACATTTCATGGTAAAGGTATGCACAATGGACCTTCAGTAGTTGGAATAAACTTTCATCTGAAAGGCGGGGAAAGAGAAGTTCAGTTAGTGATAAAGGTTTGACTTAATATGTAGAAACATGGAACACTGGGGGTGCTTAGGGAGGACATGGAATCTAAAAAGGTTTTATGGGAGATGGGTATGTGTGTGTGTATTGGGAATGTATCAAGATTTGTCAAAGACTTTCAAGGACAGAATGAAAAATTAAAACCCAAATTGGAAAACTAAAGCCAGTGTTTTGAATAGGAGATTAAAATAACAGTCAGGAGCAATGTCTCAGAATTATTTATCATGGATCAAATAATAGGCAAGTTTAGAAGAGAAAGATATAAAGGAGTATAAAAATATAAGTAGGAGATAAGCTTTAGAGCCTTAGTAGATACAATGTGCTTTACATTTATTTTTCTGTTGGATGTCCCTCAAACCCTTTTTAAATGTTGCAAAAATTATTCTTATTTTATAAAGGCTTAAAGACTTTTAAATAAGTTTCTCAAAGCAACAGAGCTAATAAATGATGAGCTGAAACATACTCTTTCAACTAAAGGGTATAGAAAGTCAATGTTGTTTGAATAACTAAGGAAATGAATGAATAAATATTTTGTGAGTGAGTATAATTCCTTAATAAGTTTATTTCCTGTCTCCAAGTAAATTTGTAATTGATTTTTCTTGAAAATTCTTCCCCTTATACTTTTCTTATACATAAAACTGTAGGAAGGTTCCCAGAAAATCAAGTGACTTTTTAGAATCTCAGCATGATTCTTGGGTTTAGACACAGTTAAAGATTTCAAACTACAATTATTTCCAAAAGCTCTGTTTATCTGCATTGTCTTTACTATTTGAGTGATTCCCAAGAAGTTATTGAATTTCATCTCCTCTGAGCTTTCAGGCAGTAAGAGCCCTAGAGATACACTCCAAGGTACTGCTAGAACTCTAGAAAAGGGCTTCCCTTCAGCATGACTCAGGAAGTCTGGGACATGTGATTCAAACAAAAAAAATGGGAAAAAACAGATAGAAAAAATAAAACCGAAAACAAAACAAGCAACTTGTTGTAAAAGGTTAAAATGCAATGATCATTCAAAAATAATATTAATATTTCATTGAAAGTCCCAGTATATTGCTTGAAAGTTGCATTTGAGTGAGTACCTGAGAGAGAGACAGGTTTATCCAGAAACTAATTCCCTCAAAGGAGTCCACACTAGGTACATGAGCTACATTTTATGGGTTTCTTTAAACACTAAAACATTTGATTCCTCATAGGAACAGGAAATCTGACCCTGCAAAGCAAATGACACTCACAGTGAATCTCCGTGAGGATGACTATCATAGAAACACTCCTGCTGTTCTTCAAAGGAGCTATGAAAGAATCAAATTAGATCCCCTGGAGAAGGAAATGGCAATCCACTCCAGGACTATTGCCTGGAAAATCCCATGGACAGAAGAGCCTAGTAGGCTACAGTCCATGGGNGGGTTCTCCATTTCTTCCTTTTCTAGTTGCTTTAGGTGTAGAGTTAGGTTATTTATTTGACTTTTTTCTTGTTTCCTGAGGTATGCCTGTATTGCTATGAACTTTCCTCTTAGCACTGCTTTTATAGTGTCCCACAGGTTTTGGGTTGTTGTGTTTTCATTTTCATTCATTTCTATGCATATTTTGATTTCTTTTTTGATTTCTTCTGTGATTTGTTGGTTATTTAGAAGCGTATTGTTCAGCCTCCAAATGTTGGAATTTTTAATAGTTTTTCTCCTGTAATTGAGATCTAATCTTAATGCATTATGATCAGAAAAGATGCTTGGAATGATTTCGATTTTTTTGAATTTATCAAGGTTAGATTTATGTCCCAGGATGTGATCTATCCTGGAGAAGGTTCCGTGAGCACTTGAGAAAAAGGTGAAATTCATTGTTTTGGGGTGAAATGTCCTATAGATATCAATTAGGTCTAACTGGTCTATTGTATCATTTAAAGTATTATCAGCAATTACCTGTGGCTTAAGCCTTCCCTAGAACTAAAAGAAAAGATGCAGTTAGTGAAAAAAAATTTTAAGGGGCACTATCTAGCAAAGATGTTGAATTACAGAGGTAATACATATTGAAACATTCCTATTTTGGACATAGTCTTTCATTATTTTTTCATTTCTCCATTAGTACAACTCTCCAGATTTACTAGTAAAATATGGGAAAATAAAGAGCCATCATCTATGGAAGATAAATAACTATAATACAATTTTCTTTTTAAAATGTCCATGAACTTTGTGAACAAATCTTTAATTTTTAAAAGAAGCATTATTGAAAAATCTTTAAAATAATATTTCTGCTTATAAGTGAAGGAAAATATATAGTAGTTTTTAAAAATTATTGCCAGGACATATCAGTTGAAGAGGTATTCTATAGAAGGTGATATAAATTTGCTCAATTGTTGCTTAAAAAGATGATTACTTTTAAAATGTTACAATATGCAGGATTTGAGAACATAAGACAGAACTTTACTAAAACTGAATTTATCCCATAACTAGAAAAAAAACCGCTAAAGTTTACCTTATACCAGATTTATATTAAATGGTTTTGTGTTATCTCATTTCCTATGAACAACCTGTATACAAAGGACTATATCTCTTCTTTATATAAAAGAAAAAACTGACACATGGAAAGTTTAATAAGTTTGTTCAAATGTCATATGATTTTAATAGCTGATTTGAGATGAAGTCAATATTTGAACTTAGCTGATTGTAAGACCACTAAACAAATCCATGACTTTGTCTCTGAGACCTTAGCCTTGATATGTTAGGCAGAAAGGAGTCACTGAAAATTTCTGAAAAGACAGCTAACAATGAGGAAAGACTCTTCTGGGAGGTCAGTATACAGGAAAAAATTGAGAGAGAGAAAGTGAGAGAGATAGGTCTTGGGGTCAGTCTGGGTGTTACCAAGGCTATGCAGTGATACAGGATTGAAGGAAAACTGAATAATAATATATTAACACTTTATATTCTTAAAAGATTTTGGTAGCATCTCCTCACAACAACCTTATAGGACAGGCACAATGTTGTCCAAACTTAAAAGATAAATAAACAAAGCTTTTAAAAGGTTTAGGTATCATTGAAGGCTGCATAGCTAATAAGAGATGAAGGTTACTAGGCCTGGGTTCAAAACTAGGGTCTATGTAAGTACCAAGTTTTACTGATCATATTATTAATATGTTATGTAGATAAAACTGTTCTGAGACTCACACCATATTTTGAAGTACACTGAGGCTTGCAAAGTTTAAGGGACTCAAAGTCACATAATTCAAATTCAAACTAAGGCTTATTTATGATTTTGGGTGGAGTTACATAAAATATACAATTGATGTAAACTACTTTCAAAGCAAATTATTAAGCTAAGAAAGTATCTATGTTTTTTCTTCATGAAAGACTGGATCTCATTTCTAAGACCAAATATTCCTTTAGGGTTCAGTTAAGTCACTCAGTCGAGTCTATTTGCGACCCCATGAATCACAGCACACCAAGCCTCCCTGCCCATCACCAACTCCCGGAGTTCACCCAAACTCATGTCCATCGAGTCGGTAATGCCATCCAGCCATCTCATCCTCTGTTGTCCCCTTCTCCTCCTGCCCCTAAATCCCTCCCAGCATCAGGGTCTTCCAATGAGTCAACTCTTCGCATGAGGTGGCCACTGTATCAGAGTTTCAGCTTCAGCATCAGTCCTTCCAATAAACACCCAGGACTGATCTTTAAGATGGACTGGTTGGATCTCCTTTCAGTCCTTTAGGGTAATTTCAACAATAAAAGAGTTTTTTGTGTTTTCCCCCCCCATAAGACCATTTTATATTTATCATCTGAAAGTTCTCACATACTGNCATGAGGTGGCCACTGTATCAGAGTTTCAGCTTCAGCATCAGTCCTTCCAATAAACACCCAGGACTGATCTTTAAGATGGACTGGTTGGATCTCCTTTCAGTCCTTTAGGGTAATTTCAACAATAAAAGAGTTTTTTGTGTTTTCCCCCCCCCAAGACCATTTTATATTTATCATCTGAAAGTTCTCACATATTGCTTATTGCTGAGTTCACTGAGGGTGATAAGTAGCTTCAGTCGTGTCTGACTTTGTGTGACCCCATAGATGGCAGCCCACCAAGCTCTGCTGCCTCCCTTCTCCTCCTGCCCCTCAATCCCCTCAATCCCTCCCAGCATCAGGGTCTTCCAATGAGTCAACTCGTCACATGAGGTGGCCACTGTATCAGAGTTTCAGCTTCAGCATCAGTCCTTCCAATAAACACCCAGGACTGATCTTTAAGATGGACTGGTTGGATCTCCTTTCAGTCCTTTAGGGTAATTTCAACAATAAAAGAGTTTTTTGTGTTTTTCCCCCCCATAAGACCATTTTATATTTATCATCTGAAAGTTCTCACATACTGCTTATTGCTGAGTTCACTGAGGGTGATAAGTATCTTCAATCGTGTCTGACTTTGTGTGACCCCATAGATGGCAGCCCACCAGGCTCTGCTGCTCCTGGGATTCTCCAGGCAAGAACACTGGAGTGGGTTGCCACTTAATCCCAACAGCACTGGGGTACTGTTGCTGTTGTTTGTTTCTTTTTTCCATAAAAGGAGGGGGGAAAAAAGCCACAAAAACTAAACTGTGTTTCTCATGATGTTTTTTTTTTATAAATTACAGTAAGAATTCCTATCTGAGAAGCTGCAATGCCAGTAGCTTATCTCAGACCATACATGTACATGCTACCCTTCCATACTGAAAAAATGGAGTAGCTGTGTCATGTTATAGCAAGACCCACCACCAGGGCTGATGAACTTACACATGGGATAAATACCAGAGGGGTCTGAAATTAGAGAATCAGAGTAAGTCAACAAAAAGAAAACAACAACACTCTACTTCTTGGAGGTTGGCAGAGACTTCTCTTGCGCTGGTCATCTTGATCCTTTCTTTGTCTTTCTGCATTTGGAAATTGCAGGGCAGTTTGCTCAAGCATACCATGCTGTGACTGATGGATTGACAAGTCTACTAAGATAGTAATTGGCTTTGGCTTCCTGCCTACTAACAGCTGCAAGCACAATTTAGAGTCTGACCCAACACTTGACTCCACGTTTCCTTGACTTATGTTTTCCCAGAACAGTAGGATTTTTGTTGTTATTCGTAAAGTCATGTTTCAAATAGTGTATTGTAAGGTTAACCACTTTAACTCAAAACTTGTAAGTCCTGTTAAGCATTATAGAAGGGTTTCCCTAGTGACTCATAGTAAAGTATCCATCTGTGGTCTAGGAGATGTAGGTTCAATCCCTGGGTCTGGAAGATCCCTTGAGAAGGAAATGGCCACCCATTCCAGTATTGTTGCCTGAGAAATCCCATGGTCAGAGGAGTCTGGTGGCCTACAGTCCATGGGGTCACAAAACACTTGGGCATGACTTAGTGACTAAACAACAAAGCATTATAGAATGACTACAAAATTATACATGTATAAAACTCATTGAAAATAGTTATTAGGCTTTCTTCTAAATTTCTCTTTGGCATGAAAAATTCTCTCAAGTTGCTCCTTGCCCCTTTCAGAACTATGACAGATAGATATTGCAATGGATCCTGACACTGGTTTTCCTGAACTTGAACATGGCAGTCATGTCCAAGCAGCTAAGTATGTATCTACTTATTATCCTTGCTCTTGTTCATGCCAAAATACGCAGCTCAAACAACAGACATGGCTATACTGAAAAAACTCAATTTCTGAAATCCTGGAGGAAGGGTTAACTGTACGCTTAGAATCACTTTTAAGTCAACATAGCTTTTCTCTTTATACCAAATCCAAATGGTTTTAATGGTTCCCTCTGATACAAAAATTAGTCATAGCTGTATGGGTTTATTTCTGGATTCAATTCTATTGCTTGGATATATGTGATTATCTTTATGCCAGCATCATGCTGTTTCAATTGCAGGAGCTTTTCAGTAAGTTTTGAGTTTGGGAATCATAAGCCCTCCCTGCCAACCTTGATCTCTTTTAAAGGTCCTTTTGACTATTCTAAATCCCTTGCCTTTATATATAGCTTTTAGAATTAATTTGTTAAATCCTACATAAAAGTTATCTGGGATTTGATAGTGATTGCATTATATATTTTTCTTTTTATATATTGTTGAATATGATTTGCAGTTTTTAAAAAATATTTTTGGTTCTATGATTCTGAGGTATATTGATCCACAGGATTTGTTTCTTTCATTGATTGTTAGGTTTTGTTATTATACTCATGAAACGTGAAGTGAAAGTATTAGTCACTCAGTCATATCTGACTCTTTGCAACCCATGGACTGTGACCAGCCAAGCTCCTCTGTTCATGGAATTCTCCAGGTAAGAATACTGGAATGGGCAGCCATTCCCTTCACCAAGGGATCTCCCAGATCCAGGAACTGAACCCAGGTCTCCTGCACTGCAGGTAGACTCTTCACCATCTGAGTCACCAGGAAAGCCCATCATACTAATGAGGACCTCATAAAACTATTAATAGTTGGGAATTATCTCATATCTTCCATTTTCTGGCCTTGAGTAAGATTGGGAATATTTCTTACATTAAATATTTAATAAAGTTTACCAATGAAACCATCTGGTCTTGAAACTCTCTTTATTGAAAGACTGACAAAGATTCAAAACATTAATGCATATAGGAATACTTCAATTTTCTATTTCAGCTTTGTTTTATGTTATAATTTTCAAGGATTATATGGCATTTAAGTTTGAATTAATCAAAGTTTTTTTTGAACTGTCTTACTGTACTTTTCATAGCTTTAGGATCTGCAGTGATGACCCATTTTATTCCTTTTACTGATAACTTTATGTATTCTATCTTATGGTTTAGTGTTTCTAGTGTTTTATTAATTTGATTTTGTAATAAAAAAAATTGCTTTTCTTTATTAATTTTCTTTATTATAAATCTATTCTTTAATTTCTTTTTTTTCTCATACTCCAGTACTCTTGCCTGGAGAATCCCAGGGACGGGGGAGCCCGGTAGGCTGCCGTCTATGGGGTCGCACAGAGNCTTTAATTTCTTTTTTTTCTCATACTCCAGTACTCTTGGCTGGAAAATCCCATGGGCAGAGGAGCCTGGTAGGCTGCAGTCCATGGGGTCGCGACAAGTCGGACATGACTGAGCAACTTCACTTTCACTTTCACTTTCATGCATTGGAGAACGAAATGGCACCCCACTCCAGTGTTCTTGCCTGGAGAATCCCAGGGACGGGGGAGCCCGGTAGGCGGCCGTCTATGGGGTCGCACAGAGTCGGACACGACTGAAGTGACTTAGCAGCAGCATTCTGGTTTTAATTTGCTCATTTTTTTTTAAACCTCAATGGGGGAGTTTAGATAATTAATTTTAAATTTATTTTATTTTCTGAAGCAAGTAAATTTTTAAAGTCTCATCTAAATGCTACTTTATCAACATCTTCAACATTTAGATGTTATATTTTTATTATTTAGTTCAAAGTATTTTTAATATGGTTGTCTAGATGGGTTACATAATTCTCAATTATTTGAGTCTTTTCTATTTATTTTGTTTTTGTTTATTTCTGTTTAATTATATTAACTGGTAAGACATCTTACTCTATATCTTTTAAATTTTGAAATTTAAATCTAAAATACATCAATGTCCACTTCATAAGAAAAAGTATACTTTCTTTTAAACTTACAAGATTTTTATCAAAATTCACAAATAACACTAATATGATGATATTATCTAATCTTAAAACCATATTAATATTTTATTAGTTATTGTATCAATGAGCCATAAAGCCAAAACAAACAAACAACTGAACTTTAGTTTCTATTTAGTATTATATACTGCATTTAAATACCATGTACTTCATTCTTTCTTAATCACAGCTTCTCAGTCTTTCTTTCAGTAACATTGCTGTTTCTCTGGTATTTCTCATGACTAAATTCATATTACTCATTTTAGGAAGTAATAACACAAAATTGGTGATATCTTCTTCTCTGTGCATCCCATCATCGTGAAGATGATAGTTTTAAATTATTACTATACCATATATACCATAATACATCAGTTACATACAACGTAAGTTTAAGTCTATTAGAAAAATTAAGTAAATCTTACTCTGACTTTCTTATTTGACGATATACTCTCAGGGCAGTTTCCGGACCTTCCTGCTGTGCAAGTGAAAGCCACTCAGTTGTGCCCAGCTTTTTGCTACTCTAAGGAATATACAGTCCATGGAATTCTTCAGGCCATGGAATTCTTCAGGCCAGGGTAGGTAGCCTTTCCCTTTTCCAGGGCATCTTCCCAACTTAGATATCAAACCCCAGTCTCCCACATTGTAGACAGATTCTTTATAGCTGAGCCACAGGGGAAGCCTCTGTTGTAAAAACTACATTCTAATCTATACTGATGTCACAATGGTTTTTTCAAGTACAAGTCTCACCCTGTTTCTCAAGTATTCTCTTGCTTAAAATATTTTAGGGCATCCACATGGCTCATAAGATAAAGTTAAATTCCCTCAGCATGACGATTTATCTTCATTTTACTTTCATTCTGCAATTTTACCACTCTTGTTAGATTCCTGAATTTTCTATTATGTTTCAGAAGACTTATCTTTGTTGATGAATCTGCCTTTTTGGCACTGTCATTTTAGAGGCATATTCTTTACCCATCTCTCCTATTAAATCCAATAGAGAGATCTTACGCACATTCCAAGTTTCACTGAAACATCACCTACCTTATCATTTCTTTTGAACTCTGAGAAGTCAATCAGTTTGTCATATGTTTGCATGCCATACCACATGCCAACTGCTAACAAGGAACCTACAACTTTACTATATACATATCTATCTACTCCTACTAGCCAGTCACAACTTGAAGATAACAATTGTATCCAATTCGACATCTTCAGTTCAGTTCAGTCGCTCGGTCATGTCTGACACTTTGCGACCCCATGAATCGCAGCATGCCAGGCCTCCCTGCCCATCACCAACTCCCGGAGTTCACTAAGACTTGCATCCATCGAGTCAGTGATGCCATCCAACCATCTCATGCTCTGTCATCCTCTTCTCCTCCTGCCCCCAACTCCTCCCAGCATCAAAGTCTTTTCCAAAGATATAAGCATCTGAATGCAGAGTTCCAAAGAATAGCAAGAAGAGATAAGAAAGCCTTCTTCAGCAATCAATGCAAAGAGATAGAGGAAAACAACAGAATGGGAAAGACTAGAGATCTCTTCAAGAGAATTGGAGATACCAAGGGAACATTTCATGCAAAGATGGGCGCAATAAAGGATAGAAATGGTATGGACCTAACAGAAGCAGAAGATATTAAGAAGAGGTGGCAAGAATACACAGAGGAACTGTACAGAAAAGATCTTCACAACCCAGATAATCATGAGGATGTGATCACTAATCTAGAGCCAAACATCTTGGAATGTGAAGTCAAGTGGGCCTTAGAAAGCATCACTAAGAACAAAGCTAGTGGAGGTGATGGAATTCC
>SJYX01017634.1:66084-84202 GCA_006410675.1 Oreotragus oreotragus | reverse complement strand
CTTTGGCCATCTCATGCGAAGAGTTGACTCATTGGAAAAGACTCTGATGCTGGAAGGGACTGGGGGCAGGAGGAGAAGGGGACGACCGAGGATGAGATGGCTGGATGGCATCACGGACTCGATGGACATGAGTCTGAGTGAACTCCGGGAGATGGTGATGGACAGGAAGGCCTGGCGTGCTGCGATTCATGGGGTCGCAAAGAGTCGGACACGACTGAGCCACTGAACTGAACAACTCTTCACATGAGGTGGACAAAGTACTGGAGTTTCAGCTTTAGTATCATTCCTTCCAAAGAAATCCCAGGGCTGATCTCCTTCAGAATGGACTGGTTGGATCTCCTCACAGTCCAAGGGACTCTCAAGAGTCTTCTCCAACACCACAGTTCAAAACCATCAGTTCTTTGGTGCTCAGCCTTCTTCACAGGCCAACTCTCATATCCATACATGACTACTGGAAAAACTATAGCCTTGACTAGACGGACCTTAGTAGGCAAATATGCTATCTAGGTTGGTCATAACTTTTCTTCCAAGGAGTAAGCGCCTTTTAATTTCATGGCTGCAATCACCATCTGTAGTGATTTTGGATCCCCAAAAAATAAAGTCTGACAGTGTTTCCACCGTTTCTCCATCTATTTCCTATGGAGCAATGGGACCGGATGCCATGATCTTCGTTTTCTGAATGTTGAGCTTTAAGCCAACTTTTTCACTCTTCTCTTTTACTTTCATCAAGAGGTTTTTTAGTTCTGCTTCACTTTCTGCCATAAGGGTGGTGTCATCTGCATATCTGAGGTTATTAATATTTCTTCCAGCAATCTTGATTCCAGCTTGTGTTTTATTATGCTTAATATGGTGGTTTGGCCAGAATACTCAGCATTTTCTGAATGAATAAATAAATAAAGTTAATAGTGTAATTATCTTGGTCAATTTTTTTTTTTTTTTTGGTCAGGATCGGCTCAAGGAATTTGAACTTCCTTTAATCAGAAGGGGTCCATACTATATTATACCTTCACTTAAAAGCTCAGCTTGTTGGGGCCCTAGATCTGGAATATCATTGATTATTAGAGAAGAGGAAGGAGCATGGTGAATACACACGGATGCTTAAAGGCTGTCACTTGAACTGGCAGGGAGCACTGCTGTAATGTGTCACCAGAATGGCTCAAATCTACTATAAAAAAAAGTAGAATATTGTAAAACAGACCTATTTATTATAAAATCACCACCTACCACGTTAGGCCACAAGCTTCCTAAGAGCATAAAATACATTCCATGAATCCTTGTATGTTTCAAAAAGAAAATGAAATGTTGCCCAAGCAGTTATGCAGTAAATGCTTTTGTAATGAGTGAACAAGTGATCTCATATTGGTCTTAAACATCAGCCGAAATAATGATGATGATTTCAGGGAAGAAAATATATCAATAAAATTAACTAATTCGGAGGGCTTCATTTAACTACCATGTTCATTGACTCACTTCACTTTGATTTCCCATTTTCTTAAATTTCAGCTGTTTCAATCCAGCAAACGTTAATTGTATTATCTGGAGCCTCTACTCTAGAGTATAATGAAAATAATCCTTGGGATTTTGCCAAAGCTCTTTGTTATTATTTTGTCTATAAATTGCCTAACTTGGGATGGTAAAACACTGTCATCAACAGATATTAATCATGTGTGGAATGGTTTAATAGCACTTACTTTTTTCTGTGGGAAATTAGGTGTCTGTTTCGGTGAATACGTTTTCATTCTTTTCCATCCTTACTAAATATAAACCTCTTTCAATCTAACAGTCACTGTGCATTTAATTACATTTATGTAGAAAAATTACTGTTTGAATTCCCATTGTAGATCCTTTCCAAAGGTTTTCAGGCTTATATCTTTGACCCACTTAAATGAGTCATGAATGGGTAGAACCTTACTGAAAATGGTATGATAAATATTTCAAAGTTTTACACTTCAACATTGATAATGTGTAATTAATGTGCTGTGACAAGAATTCCTTTCTTGATGTAAAACTCTCAATATTTTTGTTATTCAAAGAAAAGTACAATAAAAGAAGAAAATTACACTATAATTTTAATGTCACATGTGACTGTCATATATTAAAATATATTAGTACAAAGGGGAACATTATCTAAACACTTTTCTCCCCAAATAAATAATGTTCCATGATAATCTCTTCCCTCTGATACTTTATTTTGTTTATTTAAATTTAGAATGACATACCTGACATGCATTATGTAATTTCTGATTCTGCCACCTATGTAATAGTGTAAGAAAAAGAGTCAATTTTGACTCTTCCATGCTAAATCTATTTCTTCAGTTTTCACTCTTTTTTTCTGCATTGTTATTAATATAATCATATATAATGGCTTGCCTCAGGGAACTCCCTCCCCTCGTCTTCCTGATCCATAAACTAAAGTGCCTTAATTTAGCTCACAGGGAGATAATCTGATATCTGCCCACTTGTGAATGACTGTAAGAAAAAGAAACTATCACATTTCCCTGCCTGAGGTGTGCCAATCTAGGAACTATCTTTAAGAATTAAATGTTGTTTTTGTTTTTGTTTTGTTATTTTTCACTTTGCTTCCTCACCTCCCTCCATCTCTGTTCCATAAAAGACCTGACTTCTAGACCCAGGGAAAATGGTTATTTTGAGATATTAGTCTTCCATTTTCTCAGTCAGCCAGATTTCTGAATAAAGTCATATTCCTTGCTTCATCCCTTATCCCTCTCGGATTCATTAGCCTCTCATGTGGAGAGTGGAGATAGCTTGGAACTTGCTTTCACTGGTAGCAATAAGGCTAAACACAAAACTAGTGATAATATGAAGAATATTATTATTATTGTCTCCTTACAAATTTGCTTTTAAATATTTGAAAGTAAGATATAGGTAGTTCGGTTCAGGGAGAAATTGGATCATAAAATGTTATTCCTTCTTTTCCAGCCTTCTTCTCTATTCAATGGGCTTCCTTGGTGGCTCAGATGGTAAAGAACCTGCCTGCAGTGCAGGAGACTGGGATTCAACCTCTGGGTCAGGAAGATTCCCTGGAGAAGAGAATAGCTACCCATTCCAGTACCCTTTCCTGGCAAATTCCATGTACAGAGGAGCCTGGTGGGCTACAGTCCATGGGATCACATATAGATTTACTCAACTGAGCAACTAACATTTCTGCTTTCACTTTTCTCTATTCAATAACATCAAAGGGTAGCAAATTGCCATCTCAATTAAAACCCACACAACAACCACAAAAAAAGACAAAAATTGGAAAGCAGCACATATCAAGTATCGACTAGGCAAGAAACAGTTTTTCTGGCAGGGGCAGAAATGTGTTGATAAAACAATTTGGGAAAGTATTACTAGACATTAATATGCATATGCATAATGGAACAGTTGCTTTCTCTTTGATATAAATTCTAGAAAATCTTGAAAACATATGTACAAAGACAAGTACAGATGAAAAGACATCATCAAGGCATTGTATGTAATAGCAGAGAGTTAAGTAGGGAATGGATAAGTCAGTATGGTAGATGCACACTATGCAATGTTTCTATAAAATGCAGTAGTCAGAACAGTGAAGAAGGTGTGCACACAGAAGCATAGAGCTTAAAAATAAAGAGTTGAATGAGAAAGGTATGGGGAAATACATAAACTTTATTATTATTTATTCCTAAATGTTAAATAATAAGCTTGATCTAAAAACATCACCACCTGATATATACAAGTTCATATGAAGGGCATATTTGCAAACCATTAGAGTGATTTGATTATGATTAATTGAATCATTCCTATGAACCCTTTCATTAAGAAAAACTAGATTAAGTGGACACACTTTCACTGAACAAAACTATAATAAATGGATGATTTTTAAAAATTAATTGAAGATACTGGAGCAGTATCAAAGCAGAAAATAATTACAGTGTGTAGAACTGGGCAGCTCATAGATAGTTTTAAACATAATTAAATGTCCACACACCTGGGAGTATAAAAATTGAAATGTACAACCTTAAAAAGTGGCATACAGTACTGCAGATTTCAATCTGTATCTTAGAGGAGGAGCTGTGGTCAACAGGTTGGCTATGATCTTGCTCAAGCTCTGATTTGCTTGAAAAAGTGCTAGAGAGCTTTCCTCAATAGATCTGGGGTCAAAGACTAATACACTGATATATGCCCGACCCATGCTAGGTAGGGTTTACATAATATCCACACTGAGAAACAAGTTATAACAAAAATAACACTCCTCAGCATAACCCTGCAATCACTTGGGAAGGGACAGCAAATTTCTGTAGCATTGAAGAATGCTCTAAATGATACTCAAATTACTCCAACAAAATTTGCCACTGGATGCAAAAAAAGTATACTAATTGAATGAATTCTAATGACTATAACCAAATGGATCCTATTTGTTTTTGTGGTTCACTTGCTAAGTCCCATCTGACTTTTTGTGGCCCCATGGACTGCAGCATGCCAGGCTCCCCTGTTCTTCACTGTCTCCACAAGTTTTCCCAGATTTGTGTCCATTGACTCAATGATACTATCAAACCATCTCATCCTCTGCCACCAGTCTCCTTTTGCCTTCAGTCTTTCCTAGCATCAAGGTCTTTTCCAATGAGTCAGAAGAAACTATGTATCAGACACCAAATGAAATGCCCACACTAGAATCTAACCAAAGTCCTCTTCTCCCATCTAGTGACAAATTTGGAGAATGCAGAATTAAAATCTTTGAGATGGTTAAATACAGATTGGTGTACCATGGTAGATGAGAGACTTTAAACGTACAACCTAGACGGATGCAGTCAGAGATTTTGCAAAGAGTTTGTCTCTAAAATACACAATAAGAATCACTACTCAGCAAGAGTTTTCCTAACATTGGATATCTCAGAAATTGTTTACAACAAATCATTGAAAATGCCTTTAAGATACCACAGTTGGTTCAGAAGAACAAACCTGGAAGCCCAGTGTGAAATATACACTTTCTGATCACCCAATCATTCAAATGTTTTTAATTTTATTTTCTTTCTGTTTGTTATTTCAAAAAATCTTATTGAGAATGTGCTCTGTGTAGAATACTCTAGTTTATTATTTTCAAATAAGCTAAATCTAGACTTCTCTTGGCAATATTTATATTGATCTTTTTTAGTTTTTTCATGTATTCTGAATCTCTATGAAAATGACAATCTTAGTTTAGAATTTAACCTTCCAAATGGTCAATATAAGTATAGTCCTTTGATCTAATAATTCCCTATTACTGAATAATAAATGATATACACTGACATTAATATAAAAGAATATCCATCATCAATATTTTCCATAATTATGAAAAGCTAGAAGTTAATAATCAGTAACTATTGCAAGGGTTTCCTTGGTGTCTCAATAGTAAAGAGTCTGCCTGCCAATGCAGGAGAGGAGGGTTTGACCACTGCGTTGGGAAGATACTCAGAGGGAGGAAATGGCAACCCACTCCAGTGTTCTTGCCTTGGAAATCCCATGGACAGAGGAGCCTGGCAGGCTACAGTCCATTGGGTCACAAAAGAGTTGGACACAACTTAGCAACTAAACAACAACAGCTGTTAAACAAATTATACTTTCTAGATAATAAAATCATAAAATTATATTTTTTTATATAACATGGGAAAGTGCTTTTGATATAGTAAATGAATACAAAACAGAATGGATTACTGTATGGATTAATTTTAGAATAAGTAAAATATGTGTTTGGGAAATATATTTATGAACATAAATATGTATGGAAGTATATGTAAAATACATAGCTGAGTGGTATACATTTGTATACAAGATCAAAGTAAACACACAATAACATTATACTGATTTTTTTCTAAGTTGTGAAATTATGAGTGATTTTAGGCTTTTTTTTTTTACTTATCTTCTAGTTTTTCAGTATTGATACATATTAACTTTAGAATTTTTTGAAAGGAAATTTAGATGCCATCTTTTGCAATCAACCCATTTTATAGGAGATAGAAATTAAGGCCTGAAGCCACATAGGTAATTCATGACGTGGCCAGTATTTGAATTGATTTCTTCTGATATCAGAGGTCTGTAGGTTTTTTACAGTCTAAAACCAAGCTGTAAAACCCAAAGATATGATGCCTGACTTTGTGATCTTCTCCCACATCCATTTACAATTGGACTTTTTCCTGAAATAGCAACAAACATTGTTCAATTCTGCATCTAGCAGATGCTTTTCAGAGGATAGAATAAAAACCATAACTCACATTTCAAGAGCCCATCAGTCATCAGACATTGATATCCCTGAAAACTGCTGCAAACTTAAACTAACATAGTCACCTGCAAGGAAAAGCTCTCTGGAGCCCTTCCTCTGCCTTAAGATCCATATTACAATTATTTGAGATGCTGTTAAAACAGAGTGTAAAACTGTAGAAAATTTACTTGCTTTTCTCAAGGGGTTATTTACACAAAACAATGTGTAATTTGGGAAAAAAGTGAAACAAGAGTGTGAATAATTTAGCATATTTATCTTTGTTTAAAATTTTTAAATATTCTCCCCCATTTTAACCATTTAAAAATATACCTATTTATTTATTTAGTTTGGCCACAACACACAGCGTATGGGATCTCAGTTCCCTGACCAAAGATTAAACCTGTGTCCTGTGCAGCCCTAACCACTAGACCACCAAGGAATCCCCTCATTATTAAGAAGTTAAATGATTTGACAGGGCTGGAAGGATTGGAAGAGGAAACTTATTCAAAGACTAGTTATCATTCTTCCCGCAAAGAAGAGAGTTTTTGGTTTGCTGTTTAAATGAATATTATATTCTATTGAATTTCAACTTTGTTTTGCTGCAAAACCCTCTCTTATTCTAGGCTTATAGATTCTAGAGCTAGAGACCCCACAAGACACCGTCTGTTCTCTTTTTCTAGTTTAAGTCAAGTTATATACTATTATAACATATTGCAGATGAAAACAGAAGTCCATAAAGATCAAGTAAAACACTTATCAATAATAAAAAATGGAGAGAAAAAAACCAGAACCCATATCTGCTTCCTTCTTCCAATTTATTGTTTATTTCATTATATGCTATTCAATATTTTAAAAATTCTACAACTTCAAAACCTAGAGAAGTAAAATATTGCTAACAGGATGAATTTGAGCAGGCTAGAGAGAAAATGTAAATGAAATCCAAAAAAGTTCAGAATCCACTTTTTCTCTAAAACTGCATTATAATTATGTAATATGTACTATAATTGTTTAAAAAGCATATTCTAGTCAAGATAGTCTAAATAGTTAACATATAACATTGTAGAGGTGGAGCTTTAGGGATCTAGGTGGAAAAAGCCAGAAAGTAACAGAGTTTACGTTCATATACTAAATGAGAGAAAAAAACCAGAACCCATATCTGCTTCCTTCTTCCAATTTATTGTTTATTTCATTACATGCTATTCAATATTTTAAAAATTCTACAACTTCAAAACCTAGAGAAGTAAAATATTGCTAACAGGATGAATTTGAGCAGGCTAGAGAGAAAATGTAAATGAAATCCAAAAAAGTTCAGAATCCACTTTTTCTCTAAAACTGCATTATAATTATGTAATATGTACTATAATTGTTTAAAAAGCATATTCTAGTCAAGATAGTCTAAATAGTTAACATATAACATTGTAGAGGTGGAGCTTTAGGGATCTAGGTGGAAAAAGCCAGAAAGTAACAGAGTTTACGTTCATATACTAAAATATTCTTAAGGTTTCCAACTGTATCCAGGCTTGTGGAGGGAATCTAATTGAAACATGGATAAGAATGCAGTAGGAAACTATACTTGTATGAATATCAGAATGTAAAAAGTGATTCATCTAGTCATAAACCTGATGCCAGGAACCTGGAGAAAATAGATGAGAAAGAAAAACTAACTGTAATGACAGTTTGACCATGAATAAAAGTATTAAAAATTTTAGTAGCTGCTATAACTCTCAATTCCAAATAAAAATGAGAGGGACGTATTTTCTAATGGTGGCATCATATTAATTACAACTATATGCGTGTTACCATTTATACTTACTATAACCCATGAAGATGTATATTTCCTCTAATATTAGCTAAGAGTATACTAAATACCACTTACATGTTAGTCACAGAGAGGTAAACAAGATAAATATAGTCTCTATGTTTAGGGAATTTAAATTTTAAAGAGAGACAAGATATTATACTGGTACTCATTAACGTAAGTAGCAACAACAACAACCAAAAAAAGTACTCTTCAGGGGAGAAAAAAAAAAAAGAAAAACAGTTTGAGAGAATACAGGAGGGAATCTAAGTTTATATTTTCACATAAGAGTAGTAACCTAAAAATAGAAAAGAGACTAGCTTCTAAAGTGTGTGCGTGTGTGTGCATGAGTGTGCAATAGTGTGCAGAGATAACAACATTGTATGAGATTATCTAACTCAAGAACTTTGAACGTTGTCTCCTGGGGAATATACTATGTTTCCTAATGATAGGCAAAGACAAGATTATGCAAGCTCTTGTGGACTATATATGAATTATTTAATGTTGCTTCTATTTAATGATAGAAATTTATTTAGCTATTTTTAAAGGAGATTTTTGGAGAAGGAAATGGCAACCCACTCCTGTATTCTTACCTGGAGAATCCAATGGACGGAGGAGCCTGGTGGGTTACAGTCCACGGGGTCACAAAGAGTTGGACGCGATTGAAGTGACTGAGCTCACAAAGGAGGGTTTGGGCTTCCCTGGTGGTGCTCGTGGTGAAGAATCCAGCTGCCAATGCAGGAGACAGACATGAGAGACGTGGGCCTGTCCCTGGATCAGGAAATCCCCTGGAGGGAGGCATGGCGAACTGCTCCAGTATGCTTGCCTGGGAAATTCCATGACAGTGGATTCTGGTGGGCTACAGTCTGGGGTCTCAGACTCAGACATGACTGAAGTCAATTAGCACAAAGGAGGATTTGTCTAATTCATGGTATAGCTAATTATAGTTGTGAATACACAAACATCTTAGAGAAGAATCAAATTCCTTGGTGGGTAAGCAAACCAGTAAGAAGTCTGTGAAATACACAGCCACATCCAGTTTTACTTACAGAGAAGAGAACAGACCCAAACCTGAGACATATGTTGCTATCAGCCACAGAAACGTGCCCCGGGAACCTATGACTCCCCAAAAGTGTTAGAATTGCAGTGCTGTTCCGCTCAACCTATCCTATGCCCACTGGAGAGTTGTGAAAAAAGCTCACACAGTTAATAAACAATCTACATGATTATTTTCAAAAAGTCTTTAATTACAACTCTTAGTCACTAAAGCCTACTTGCTACTTCTCTCCATTTCTACTTCATATACTCCATTCTACAGTCCCTTAAGTTTCCAAATTTGTAATCGCCTTTTTTTTTTTTTTCAGAAAACACTGAAAATCCTAGCACATATAACAAACAAAACAACTTCCGATATCTTTCAAATGAGATAAGAAAGATTCCTGGAAACAGCATGGTATTTGGAGATTCCAGTACCTATCTCTTGTGATAACTGAATTTGACGGTTGAAAAAAATTAGTCATTTCCTTCCCTGAATAAAAAATACAAAAAATAACTTCTACTAACTCAGGGTATACAGCAGTAAAACTATTGACTTGCTTTATTAGATTAGAACGTTATAAAATACTAAGTTTAGAGGTATAAATAGAAGAGTGGATAATTAGAACTTGTACAGTAATTAAGAAACTACTTCTGAATCACATATTTAGCAAAGTGTAGAAAAACCTCTTCTTTTGATTCACCCCAAAAATTATCAGTTTATGCCTAAGGTCTTTGCGTAATTATTAATAAACCATTTATTCTCAAAAGTTTCCCAGTTTAGATTATAAATTGCATGCTTGCTGTGTTGGTGAATGGTAATTATGGGCATATGAGCACTTAGATACTAATAATATTAATAATAATAAAAGTATAATAGCTATAACTATTACTAGGAAAACTTTGACAATGAGGCGTTATTAGATAACTATTACTACTAAATAATAATTCTTAATGTCAAAGTTTTCATTTATAAAATGATGAAAATAATTTCTACTTCATGATCTGTTTATTTTGGGTGTTAAGTGAGATCCATTTTGTGTTTGGCCATTTTGTACCAAAAAATGGAAGCCACTTTAGAAAATGCATAAGTTTAAAAAGGTTATCTTTCCATATGTTCGAGTGAGATATACTTCTTGGAAGGTCAACTTTTAGTTTACCCTCCTTATGTAAGTGAGTATTCCCTCATAGGAGAGGTCAGCTCTTTTTACTCTGGTGGAAGTGATGTGGTACCATCTGCCTTAAACCTCTTCCTTTCAGTTTCAAGAGAGGGATTACCATTCATAGATGTGACTGAGACAAGGGAAAGAAAGTATGAGGACTGTTAAACAATTCCGTGGACATTTCCCCAGGAGGTCCATTCCTTTTGTTCTTCTCTTTTCTAAAAGTATTAAGTGCTATACTTATCCTTAAGGAGCATGTCTAATAAAGGGTTAGAAGAGAAAATTTCTTTCTTCAAAAACTTCCAGAATTTCATTTTAGTTCCTAATGGATTTTGAACTAAGAGCAGAAATAGAATCCTCAGCTAAAAGCTAAAACACAAGCCAGAAAATCATATTTCCTTTAAACCGTAAACACTTATGGCTATTTTCTCCAACTCTATTTTGTACAAATTTGGTCACTTGGTCAATTTAATCAAATTGGTCAATTTCATTTAAAATATTCACTTTAAAAATAAGTTTTTATTCTCTACTCTGTGAAAAGCACTTTAAATAATAAATACTAAGTGGTTAAAAAAAAAGAGCTCATGTCGTTGTTAAAACTTGAAGCCTTAAATTCAAATAGGGTACAGAAAGAATGGTGAAAATCACTGTGAGATTAAATAGATGAAATAAACCCCACAATAACTGTGAAGATAAAAATTTAGTACAGTTCAGGGAAAGGAAGGGTAACTTTTGACTGTAGAATTTTTTTAAGGAGATGGCATTAAAGCTCTGGTTTAATACTTTTAACATGTGATGATGGAGAAAAAAAGGCATCACAATTGTAGAGCACTTATAAATTCAGATCTCAAAGCTGAGAAATTGAAGAGAACTTATTGGGAGGAAGTAAGAAGCTCAGTTTCACTTAGAACTTGAAGCAAGTATGACAAAAGAACAGGGCATAAGGATAGATCTACTTCTGTTCTGAAGTCAATGGTAGGATAAGTTTTCAGAAAGTGAGAAAAATTCATTTGAAGGTTTCATTTTTTTTTTATTATGCCGATACTATTTAAGTTATTGCAAAAAGGTAAACGTGGCAAATGTTCAGAATGGCTTGGGCATCTGAGTCATTAAAAGCCGCTTTTAATGTAAAAGCTTTTTTACTATCCATGTGAGAAATAAAGAGAATTTGAAATAGGAGAATGTTAGTAAAATGGTGAGAAGATCGGTAATTTTTGTAATATCAGAGAGGTAGAATAAGAAAGGATATGAAGAGAGGAAGAAATTCAAAGATACTTTCAGTGGTTCAAACTTCAGTTGTTGAAAAGATCTAATCTGAAAGAAAGCAGTCAGGACAAGGAACAAAGGTAAGTTTTGTTCAAAGAGCTGGGAGTTATGCTCAGTATTATCCATGTTGAGTTTGAGATGATTACTGCAGAAGGAAATCCAGAAAAACATTCTCCAAGTTATCGTATTTCTATTTTCATCTTCAATCTTTTTATTATCTAAAAGCTTCCAAATTATACTGAGCAGCAAGGATGATAGTAATATATTTATCTTTTAAAAACATTATTTTTAACAGGAATGGTTGTAAGTCATTATTTCAAAAGCAGTTGCTGTTGTTTTTTAGTAGTAGGCAGATTCTTTACCGTCTGAGCCACCAGGGAACCCCAGTAGATTGCCATATTTATTTATTTATTTATTTATTTATTTATTTATTTNTCTGGTTCTAACTGTTGTTTACTGACCTACATACAGGTTCTCAAGTGGCAGGTAAGGTAGTCCAGTATACCCATCTTTTTAAAAAATTTTCCACAGCTCAGTTATGTCCAACTCTTTTTGACCCCATAGACTGTAGCCCACCAGGCTCCTCTGTCCATGGAATTCTCCAGCCAAGAATACTGGAGTAGGTTGCCATTTTCTTCTCCAGGGGATCTTCCTGACCCAGAGATCAAACCCAGGTCTCCTGCATTGCAGGCAGATTCTTTACCATCTGAGCCACCAGGGAAGCTCCAGCCTTAGTTCTAGGAGGAAGTCAAATAGTATGGAAGAGAGAACTTTCTTTTCTTCATTGAAGTTTCCTATATACTCTATGTCAAAATTTCAAAAACACTATGCTTATCAGCATTCTCCCATATCTCTCTCTGTATTCCTGACTCAAATTATACGTGACCCTCTGTGGATTTCATACTCATACCTCCAGTATCACCTCCATGATCAATGGATCCTGTTGTCCAAAACACTTTTCTCCTGTCACCAAATTCTCCTTCTCTCAATATAACTAACTTATTTCAGCTAAATATCAGAAGTAAACATGAATTAGAATCAATGTATGAATTAATAATTTATATTCACCTCAGTAATTATCTAGTTAGTGGGTTCTAAATAGTATTACAAAGAGAAGCAAAAAATATCAGGCAAGAAAGACTTTTTATAGTAGATCAGTCCTCTTTGAGTCTATCTCTCAACACACACATTTTCTCCATCAGGCCTCCTCAAAACCCTCTTAAAACACATATTCTCTAAACCTCCAATAATCCTCTACTACTTCTTAAGTATGATGGAATAAGTGGCTACCTGTCAATCAAGGACTGCCTATTTAATAAACAGGATTAGTCTGGTTGAAATGTTAAATACTAGTGTGACATGAAAATAAAATGAAGCCTTTAGCTTTATTGAACCACTGCATTCCTCACTCTCTCAAACCATTTGTCTGGAATTAGATCTCAAAACCTCAGTATAGTTGTATTCAAGCTTTGTTCATAGGTGATCTCCAACATATGCATGCATTACTCAACCTACTATTAAGTATTGGTGTTCAGCATTGATTCCAAACTCTTTGATGTGTCTGAAAAAGAAATATATTGATATAAATTGATTTTTTTCCCCCTACAGGTAGTGAAAGCTTTTGTTGTTTTATCTGCACCCTTTAAATCATCCAACCCAGAGAAATTAACTCTTGAACTTCAGGATCATGTAAAAAAATCAACTGCACCTTACAAGTATCCAAGAAAGGCAAGTATTGTGCCCCAAAGTTAAATGTGTTACCAAATAAGTATCTAAACTAGTAAGTACATATATTAGCTTTTGTTGTTATAGTAACTCATTATACAAGTAGAAGACGCCTGTTTCAACTTTAGCTCTAAGAATTTTGCTTTAAAATACTTTATATTAGGATACTACAGATGTTTGAAGAACTAGAATCTTTGGTCATCTCTACAATACTAAGTAACGACTAAAGATCCTTATCAGACTAATCAGTCCCATTTCATATGAGGAAAAAAATAGTGGCCAATTGTTTTCAGAGACAGCACATGACTTATCTATCATAGTACTTTTGGGCCATTATACCTTTCTAAATTCAAAGCATGTGACTTTAAATATTAAGGGATCAAATTCAAGGGACAGAATTTCAAGGAAGAAAATATTATCCAAAGAAACTGGAGAATTTTTCCTGAAACGTTTTCCAAAGGAGAGGTTTAAGGACAATTCTATATAAAGACACACAGAGGGCACTACAATTTCCTTCTAGTCCTAGAATCCTATTAGTTGATATTGACTGATCCTCTACATGAGAATTCAGTTTCAATTGTCATCATTTCAGCTAAAAGGTAATTTCAACCTAAGCAATCTAATTTCCATTCAGTTCACTTAATCAGTGCCTAGTTTCTTTTCATAAACGTTTGAGGACATTTTAAAATACAGCAGTCATATCTTGAGGGAGAGCAAAAAGTATTTTACTGTCAAGTCAGGGCCCAAGTGGAAAATTGTATATACTCAAAATTATCTTTAAAAAAACCTCCCCAGAGGTTTCCAGGACCCAGTTCTTAAAAGGTCAAAAAAAAATGAGAATTAACTTGATGTTTCTCTTTGCATTTAGCTGTGGCCTCCATCTCCCTGGGGAAGTAGAGACCTAGGTCTGGTTTGAATTAGAGGAAAGCAATAGAATAAAGGGACTGTCCTGTAAAGCCAATCAGCGTTAAAAACCAGCATGATGGAGCTCCACTGTCATCTTTATATATAAACAGAACAGTTTCTGGTGACCAAGATATTCAATTAGCTTCACACAACAGACACTGAAAGTCGACAGACAGTTGATCAGACACTTAAAGTCACATGCTTTACTAGTGAGGATAGTAAATGATCAAGTGTCTCATAATATGTTTTTCTGTTAACTAGGTGGAATTTGTTAAAGAACTCCCAAAGACAATCACTGGGAAAATCAAACGCAACGTTTTAAGAGATCATGAATGGGGTCGAACATAGCCTGACAAGAACACAGTGGCATTAAGCAGTTAACAGGACTGCTTTCTTTTNGATGGATGTGAGTTTGAGTGAACTCCGGGAGATGGTGATGGATAGGGAGGCCTGGCATGCTGCGATTCATGGGGTCGCAAAGAGTCAGACACGACTGAGTGACTGAACTGAACTGAATACTCCATTGTGTATATGTACCACAGCTTTCTTATCCATTCATCTGCTGATGGACATCTAGGTTGTTTCCATGTCCTGGTTATTATAAACAGTGCTGCAATGAACACTGGGGTACATGTTTCTCTTTCTATTCTGGTTTCCTCTGTGTGTATGCCCAGCAGTGGGATTGCTGGGTCATAAGGCAGTTCTATTTGCAATTTCTTAAGGAATCTCCACACTGTTCTCCTTAGTGGCTGTGCTAATTTGCATTCCCCCAACAGTGTAAGAGGGTTCCCTTTTCTCCACACCCTCTCCAGCATTTATTGCTTGCAGACTTTTGGATTAATTATCCTCTTAGACTTAATTTTATTTATAAATACATGTATGTATGGGTCTAGAGTTCTCAGGAGAGGTCTTGGTGGGAATATGAGTATTATCACATGAAAGAGGGAGTGCTGCATCTATGAGACTAAATCAGGCATAATATAATACCTCTTGGGGGTAAGGTAGAGAGAGAAGACAAGAAAACCAAGGGGAGATACTTATGCATTTTTAAAGTGGAAGAATAAAAATAAGACAGAGATATAACAAGATAATTAAAAAAGAAGAGAATAACAGATCTTCAAATTTTGGAAACAGAGAGCATCCTGAAAACATACCACATATATTATTGGCATATGGTTAAATGAAAATGGAAATAATTTCAGAATTTTTTGTACTTTATCAATATGTTTTATTAATGCTTTTTAGAGTATGATTTAAGAAAAATTAATTTATATAAAAATAAACTTAAATCATAAAATTTTTGAAGTGACTTTTTGGAAGATATTAATATCTTATGCATAAATTTTATTATATATGTTACATTTGAATGTTTCATTATTTCTTGCCACATGTTGACTTATGACTTAAAATAGTCTCTTCAGTTGTTTATAGATATGTACATGTGGAGATATTAATNAAAAATTAATTTATATAAAAATAAACTTAAATCATAAAATTTTTGAAGTGACTTTTTGGAAGATATTAATATCTTATGCATAAATTTTATTATATATGTTACATTTGAATGTTTCATTATTTCTTGCCACATGTTGACTTATGACTTAAAATAGTCTCTTCAGTTGTTTATAGATATGTACATGTGGAGATATTAATATATTTGTCTTTTTTCTTAAATATTTATATTTTATTTTCATTATATTATCTGAAACCTCTAAACAATGATAAATATCAATTATAAGAGATATTTGCCTTGTTTTCCTTTTAATGGTTTTTTAGTCATCATTTGTTATGAAGTTGTTCTTGGCCTTCTTTATAGTTACCGGTATATTTTAATAATTTTTTCTACACTTATTTTGTTCAGTCATTTGATTAGGGATATTTCTTATTTCTTAGTCACTTGTTATCTGTTGATATTATATTTTATTATCTACTATTTATTTTATTTCTTCATATTAAAGGTTATCAGATTTAATTAACTTTGGCATGTCTTTCGCATACACACACTTCATGTCACACCATGATAGTTTCCCCTGTTCAGGAAATAGAATATCTTTACTGGTATAAGAACAGGATGAAAGAAATAAACATAGAAATCAATAAAGTTAACACTTTGCTCCTATCCTTCAAAAGTCTAAGCTTTGAAAGATCCAAGGCATGAGTAACATATTTGAAAAGAAAAAAAAAAAAGATGAAGAGACAAGGTATTCTCATTCCATGGTGAAATTAGACTCTCTGGAATAAAGGAAGTAAAAGATTTTCAGGGAAACAGTGAAGTATGTCCTTGGGAAAGAGGTCTATACCCTGACTTATCCATATACACTGAGTCAATCAATCTGTGTGTGGGAGGGTAGAGGAGACTAGAGGACATCTACTGTGGTGGAAAGCCCATACAGATTTTAATTCTACCACAGTAAAGGGAAATTTGCCTTATTTCTCAGAAAGTCCGTGAATACATATCTGATTACCTATGTTTTACTATGCAAAGGGTCCTATAAACAAAAGCAATGAATAATAGTTTAAAAAGAAATAAAGACTCTTTACATGTGAAACAAGAAAATGCCATATTCAGTTCAGTTCAGTTAACTTGCTCAGTAGTGTCCAACTCTTTGTGACCCCATGAATTGCAGCACGCCAGGCCTCCCTGTGCATCATCCGCTCCCGGAGTTCACCCAAACTCATGTCCATTGAGTCGGTGATGCCATCCAGTCATCTCATCCTCTGTCATCCACTTCTCCTCCTGCTCCCAATCCCTGCCAGAATCAGAGTCTTTTCCAGTGAGTCAACTCTTCCCATGAGGTGGCCAAAGTATTGGAGTTTCAGCTTTAGCATCATTCCTTCCAAAGAAATCCCAGGACTGATCTCCTTTAGGATGGACAGGTTAGATCTCCTTGCAGTCCAAGGGACTCTCAAGAGTCTTCTCCAACACCACAGTTCAAAAGCATCAATTCTTCGGCACTCAGCCTTCTTCATAGTCCAACTCTCACATCCATACATGACCACTGGTAAAACCATAGCCTTGACTAGACGGACGTTCATTGGCAAAGTAATATCTCAGCTTTCCAATATTGGTCATAAGTGTGTTTTAATTTCATGCCTGCAATCACCATCTGCAGTGATTTTGGAGCCCCCCAAAATAAAGTCTGACACTGTTTCCACTGTTTCCCCATCTATTTGCCATGAAGTGATGGGACCAGGTGCCATGATCTTCATTTTCTGAATGTTGAGAATTAAGCCAACATTTTCACTCTCCTCTTTCATCAAGAGGCTTTTTAGTTCCACTTCACTTTCTGCCATAAGGGTGATGTCATCAGCATATCTGAGGTTATTGATATTTCTTCTGACAATCTTGATTCCAGCTTGTGAATCTTCCAGCCTAGTGTTTCTCATGGTGTACTCTGCATATAAGTTCAATAAGCAGGGTGACAATATACAGCCTTGATGTGTATGCCTTTTCCTATTTGGAACCAGTCTGTTGTTCCATATCCAGTTCTAACTGTTGCTTCCTGACCTGCATAGATGTTTGTC
Organism: Oreotragus oreotragus; assembly: GCA_006410675.1. Lineage (NCBI taxonomy): Eukaryota > Metazoa > Chordata > Mammalia > Artiodactyla > Bovidae > Oreotragus > Oreotragus oreotragus. Next base: position 66,567 of record SJYX01017634.1, on the reverse strand, counting down.
AAGAGGCAGGTCAGGTGTTCTGGTATTCCCATCTCTTTCAGAATTTTCCACAGTTTATTGTGATCCACACAGTCAAAGGCTTTGGCATAGTCAATAATGCAGAAATAGATGTTTTTCTGGAACTCTTTTCCTTTTTCCATGATCCAGTGGATATTGGCAATTTGACCTCTGATTCCTCTGCCTTTTTTAAAACCAGCTTGAACATATGGAAGTTCACGCTTCACTTACTGCTAAAGCCTGGCTTGGAGAATATTGAGCATTACTTTACTGGTGTGTGAGATGAGTGCCATTGTGCGGTAGTTTGAGCATTCTTTGACATTGCCTTTCTTTGGAATTGGAATGAAAACTAACCTTTTCCAGTCCTGTGGCCACTGCTGAGTTTTCCAAATGTGCTGGCATATTGACTGGAGCACTTTCACAGCATCATCTTCCAGGATTTGAAACAGCTCAACTGGAATTCCATCACCTCCACTAGCTTTGTTC
>SJYX01017634.1:46382-63342 GCA_006410675.1 Oreotragus oreotragus | reverse complement strand
TTATTTTCCTCTATTTCTTTGCATTGATCACTGAGGAAGGCTTTCTTATCTCTTCTTGCTATTCTTTGGAACTCTGCATTCAGAGGCTTGTATATTTCATTTTCTCCTTTGCTTTTCACTTCTCTTCTTTTCACAGCTATTTGTAAGGCCTCCTCAGACAGGCATTTTGCTTTTTTTGCATTTATTTTACATGCAAATGGTCTTGATCCCTGTTTGCTATACAATGTCACAAACCTCAGTCCATAGCTCATCAGGCATTCTATTTATCAGATCTAGTCCCTGAAATCTATTTCTCACTTCCACTGTATAATCATAAGGAATTTGATTTAGGTCATACCTGGATGGTCTAGTGGTTTTCCCTACTTTCTTCAATTTAAGTCTGAATGACATATGATGAATATGCAAATGATGTCTAGAAATTCATGAAGCAAAGAAAAATAATCAACTTTTAAAAGGACAAAGGATCTATACAGGCAACTGAGAGAAGTTGATGTGAAAGGGGGCGATAAATATATGAAAAAAAATATTGCTAGAAGTGAAAGCAATGTAAATTAATTGACAAGAAAAAACTTTTTGTCTAAAGAATCAATAAAATTTTAAATATATATTTTTAAAACATAAAGAATTTTATTTTTTGGCAAAATTGGATACTAGATACTCCACGGACCTTCCTGTGAAGAAAACAAATTCTAGATAAAGAAATAATTTTTAGACCTTGTAGGCATCAAAGTAGTTTCTGAGAGCCCCTACTTCTCCTGACCCAAAGTGAGCAGAAAATAATTCAGGGAGAATAAGCAACATTTAAGTCAGAAATGCAGCATTTACCTAAAGATAGACACATATATCAATGTTACAATCAGAATATTGAACCTCATGCCAGCTACAAAGAAAAGAATATACACTGAGATTTTTACATGAAACCAGTATCCTCAAAAAGGATTGATTTAACCCCAGATATTTTGAAAACCCATATCCACCTAAAGCAAATTTAAATTTTCTGTGAAAGGAAGCAATCCAAATTAAGCCTTCCAAAGATTTAAGTTAACTAAATATGCAGTTATAATAAAGTTCATTAAAATTTACAAGGTAATAAAAGTAACATCTATGTCAGTAGATGGGCTTCCCTTGTGACTCAACTGGTAAAGAATCTGCCTGCAATAAAGGAGACCTGGGTTCATTCTCTGGGTTGGGAAGATTCCCTGATGAAGGGAAAGGCTACACACTCCAGTATTCTGGGCTGGAATATTTCAGGGACTGTAGTCCATGGGGTCTGAAAGAGTCAGACATAACTGAGCAACTTTCACTTTTGCATGTCAGTAGATTAAAACAGAGTAATATTTTCACATATCTGGCAAATTGAAATTGGGTTGTATATGATATAAAAATATTTAAAGTATAAAATATTTATAATAAAATATTATAATAATCACCAGTAAGACTAACATAATAATAGGTGTATGTGAAAATGATGAACATTTAAAAATAAATTGTTTGAGATACAACAAATCTTAGTAAATATGTTCACCATTACATCAAATACCATGAGAGACAGAATTATACACTCCAAGAAGACATGAAAAACAATAACAGCAAGACTGAAGACATACAAATTAGAAAGAAAAGAGGCTATGAGATAAAAAGATAGAGTAAATTAATGTATGGCACAGTACTAAAAGGCTACCATGATAGCTCTTAGAGGCTTGGAAAAAGCAATGGCTCATACTAAATAGAGATACTAATGATACCATGGAAGATGAAGAAATAAGGGAATAAAAATAAACTCATCCAAGATGACAGAGGAATATGATGGGGAGACCACTTTCTCCCTCAGAAATTCATCAAAAGATCATCTGAATGATGAGCAACTTCCACAGCACAACTTCTGAACACTGGCAGAGGACACCAGGCACCCAGAAAGGCAGTCCATTTCTCTTCAAAAGGAGGCAGGACAAAATATAAAAGACAAAAGTAGAGACAGAAGAGTTAGGGATGGAGATCTGTCCTGGGGAAAGAGTCGTGAAGGAGAAGTTTCCACACAGTAGCAAATCCTCTCACAGGTGGGTCTGTGGGGAGTTTTGGAAATCTCAGAAGGATACATAACTGGGAGAAAAATTAACAAATAAAAAGCCCACAGAATATATGCCTAACCGCAACTGTGGAAAAGAGAACTTTCCCACGAAACACTCTAACCTAACTACCTAATGCGCAGCCTGGCCTGCTCACAGAACAAAGGATTGAGAGAACACCAAAGGGGAGTTAGCAGGGCTGCTTACCAGACCCTGCCCAGAGGCAGAGAGGCAGAATTGCGTTTGGAGCCAGAACGCAAGGGCTGCTGCAAACTCAAAATCAGAGACTGCCTCTTCCACTGAACTGAGCAGGTTCCCAGCTGCTAACCACGTCTTCCTGAGATCCTGGATGGCTGGCATCTGCCAGGAGGGTCGCAGCCCAGGATAAGCTCTCCAGACAAGACATGCAACACACCTGAGACAGTGCTCTTGCAGTGCACCCAGGAAACCTAGTGTCAGACTGGGGAGATGACTAAGATACACAGCCCACCTGGGAAAGTGTGCTAGCCAAGCACCTGGTACCCTGAGCTGCTCAGACCTAGGAAGGACACAAATCTCACCCCCAACCCACAGAGACTGAGCCAGAACTGTGTCTGAGTGTCTCCTGTGGAGGTACAGGTCAGCAGTGGCCTGCTGCAGGGGCAGGGCCTCTAGGTGCAGCAGACCTGGGTATGGCATAAGCCCTCTTGAAGGAGGTAACCACTAACCCCACAAAGAACCGCCAGAATTTACATAGAACTAGGGAAACAGAATCTTGGAGGGCACAAACAAAGCCTTGTGTGCACCAGTACCCAGGCGAAAGGAGCAGTGACCTCACAAAAAACTGACCCAGACATGCCCAGGAGTGTCCAGGAGTCTCTGGCAAAGGTGTGGCTTGGTGGTGGCCTGCTGTAGGGTCAGGGACACTTAATGCAGTAGTGCATGCATGTGACAATTTGAAGGAGGTTACCATTATCTTCATTACCTCCACTATCTTCAGTTCATCCTAAAGGAAATCAGTCCTGAATATTCACTGGAAGGACTGATACCAAAGCTGAAACTCCAATACTATGGCCACCTGCTGCGAAGAACTGACTCACTGGAAAAGACCCTGATGCTGGGAAAGATTGAAGGCAGGCAGAGAAGGGGATGACAGAGGATGAGAGGGTTGGATGGCCTCACTGACTCAATAGACACAAGTTTGAGTAAACTCCGGGAGTTGGTGATGGACAGGGAGGCCTGGCGTACTGCAGTTGATGGGGTCACAAATGGTCAGACATGACTGAGCGACTGAATTGACCTGAACTGATCTTCATTTGATTTAGGTCGCACCTGAATGGTCTAGTGGTTTACCCTACTTTCTTCAACTTAAGTCTGAATTTGGCAATAAGGAGTTCATGATCTGAGCCACAGTCAGCTCCTGGTCTTGTTTTTGTTGACTGTATAGAGCTCCATTATTGGCTGCAAAGAATATAATCAATCTGATTTCAGTGTTGACCATCTGCTGATGTGAATGTGCAGAGTCTTCTCCTGTGTTGTTGGAAGAGGGTGTTTGCTACGACCAGTGAGTTCTCTTGGCAAAACTCTACTAGCCTTTGCCCTGCTTCATTCCATACTCCAAGGCCAAATTTGCCTGTTACTCCAAGTGTTTCTTAACTTCCTACTTTTGCATTCGAGTCCCCTATAATGAAAAGGACACCTTTTTTGGGTGTTAATTAAGAAGAGGTGGCAAGAATACATAGAACTGTACAAAAAAGGTTTTCATGACCCGGATAATCACGATGGTGTGACCAGTCACCTAGAGCCAACATCCTGGAATGTGAAGTCAAATGGGCCTTAGGAGGCATCACTATGAACAAACTTAGTGGAATTCCATTTGAGCTATTTCAAATCCTGGAAGATGATGCTGTAAAAGTGCTACACTCAATATTTCAGCAAATTTGGAAAACTCAGCAGTGGCCACAGGACTGGAAAAGTTCAGTTTTCATTCCAGTCCCGAAGAAATGCAATGCCAAAAAATTTTCAAACTACCTCACAATTGCACGCATGTGACATGCTAGCAAAGTCATGTTCAAAATTCTCCAAGCCTGGCTTCAACAGTACGTTAACTGTGAACTTCCAGACATATAAGCTGGATTTAAGGAAGGCAAAGGAAGCAGAGACCAAATTGCCAACATCCACTGTATCATGGAAAAAGGAAGAGAGTTCCAGAAAAACATCTATTTTTGCTTTATTAACTATGTCAGTGCTTTGAGCTATGTGGATCAGACTGTGGAAAATTGTTAAAGAAATGAAAGTAACAGACCACCTGACCTTTCTCCTGAGAAATCTGTATGTAAGTCAAGAAGCAACATTAGATCAGGTCATGGAAAACAGACTTGTTACCCATCAGGAAAGGAGTATATCAAGGCTGTATATTTTCACCCTGCTTGTTAAACTTATATGCACATGACATCATGAGAAATGCCAGGCTGGATGAAGCACAAGCTGAAATCAAGATTGCCAGGAGAAATATCAACAACCTCAGATATGCAGGTGATGCCATGCTTATGACAGAAAGCAAAGAAGAACTAAAGAGCCTTTTGATGAAAGTGAAAGAGGAGAGTGAAAATGTTGGCTTAAAATTCAACATTCAGAAAACTAGGATTATGGTTTCTGGTCCCATCACTTCACAGCAAATAGATGGCAAAACAATGGAGACAGTAAAAATCTTTGTTTTGGGGGCTCCAAAATCACTGAAGATGGTGTCTGCAGCCATGAGATTAAAAGACGCTTGCTCCTTGGAAAAGAAGTTACTTCCAACCTAGAGAGCATATTAAAAACCAGAGATATTATTTTTCCAACAAAGGTCCATCTACTCAAAGCTATTGTTTTTCTAGTAGTCATGTATGGATGCGTGATTTGGACTATAAAAAAAGCTGAGTGCTGAAGAATTGATGCTTTTGTACTGTGGTGTTGAAGAAGACTCTTTAGAGTCCCTTGAACTGCAAGGAGATCCAACCATTCCATCCTAAAGGAAATCAGTCTTTAATATTTATTGGAAGGACTGATGCTGAAGCCAAAACTCCAATACTTTGGCCACCTGATGGGAAGAACTGACTCATTTGAAAAGATCCTGATGCTGGGAAAGGTTGAAGGTGGAAGGAGGATAAGGGGCATCACTGACTTGATGGACATGAGTTTGAGTAAGCTCCAGGAGTTGGTGATGGCCAGGAAGCCTGTCATGCTGCAGTCCATGGGGTCGCAAAGAGTCGGATATGACTAAGCAACTGAACTGAACTGAGAATAGTTATATCACATAAGAATGAAAATCTTTCACATGACGGATCACCTAACTCTGTGTTTACTAAGCAATGAGGAATGTACTCAATAGAAGATACCTTCATCACTGAAAAGCTTAAAGGTGCCTATTCTCCCCAGGCCAGAACTAAGACTGGAAAATGGCATCACTGAAGTTGGCCTCCTGATAAACTAAAAGTATAATAAATGCAAGAAATATTAGAGACTTTGTGACAATATTTAACCATTAGAAGGAAGTCAGATATAATTATCACAATGAGTTAGATACAGTAGTCACCAACCTTTTTTGCCACTTAGATCAACTTTGTGGAAGACAGTTGCTTTCATGGAATAGCATCAGGGGTTGGGGAGGATGGTTTTGAGATGATTCCGACACATTACATTTATCATGCTCTTCTTTCTAATTGAATGCCACTGATCATCTGACAGTAGATATCAGTCCACCACCTGGAGGTAGAGTACCCCTGAGTTACAAGATTAGACTAGGAGTCAGGAACACCTGAACCACACAGAGCTCCAGAGATGTTACTAGAACATGGCATATTGTGGACAAGACTTATGTCTAACCAACAAGAGTTTTTTTCAATTTATAGAACCAAAGCAAAAGATTACATATATAATCAGATGGCTGAGGGAAGACAATAAACGGTCACCAGACTTTGCTATTTGATCTGTGGGATAAGAGATATGGTAGTAGGAGAAGGCAAGCTGAAGCCTCTGAAGCCAACATAGAAAAATAAAATCCTATCCTGGAAGGAACTGCAGACTTTATCATTACAGTTAAAAACCTAAAGGATGTAGGGATAGTGAGCTTCATTATGTCCTTGTTTAGTTCACCAGTCTTGCTCCACTTAAAGCAGGCAGCATAAAGGATAGCAGTGGCCTTTCACAAACTCAACCAAGAAGCAAATGCCTACAACGGCATAGGCTTATGCACTAACTTTGCTGAAATATATGAACATTGCCTCATGCACATGATATTGGGCCATTGATATAGCAAAAGTATGGCTGTCACAAAACAAACCAGAAACTGTGCACTCACTTGGGATAAATGAAAGTATACATCTACAGTCATTTCCTAGGCCTTTGTTACTTCTCCACTGTCTATAATAATAGAGACTAACAGAACATGTGCTATTTGGCCACGCAACACAGTATCATAATTGGTTCAATGAAAGTACGCTGCTGCTGCTGTTTAATCACTAAGTCATGTTCAACTCTTTGTAACCACATGGACTATAGCCCGCCAGGCTCCTGTGTCCATGGAACTTTCCAGGCAAGAATACTGCAGTGGATTGCCATTGCCTTGTCCAGGGTATCTTCCCAACTCAGGGATTGAATCTGCATCTCCTGCCTAGGAGGCAGATCCTTTACCACGGAAACACCTGGGAAGCCACTAAGTCATACATGTGAGCTGCTGCCGCCAAGTCGCTTCAGCGTCCAACCCTGTGCTACCCCATAGATGGCAGCCCACCAGGCTCTGCTGTCCCTGGGATTCTTCAAGCAAGAATACTGGAGTGGGTTGCCATTTCCTTCTCCAATGCATGAAAGTGAAAAAGGAAAATGAAGTCGCTCAGTCGTGTCCAACTCTTCGTGACCCTATGGACTGTCGCCTACCAGGCTCCTCCGTCCATGGGATTTTCCAGGCAAGGGTACTGGAGTGGGGTGCCATTGCCTTCTCCAACCATGNCTTCTCCAATGCATGAAAGTGAAAAAGGAAAATGAAGTCGCTCAGTCGTGTCCAACTCTTCGTGACCCTATGGACTGTCGCCTACCAGGCTCCTCCGTCCATGGGATTTTCCAGGCAAGGGTACTGGAGTGGGGTGCCATTGCCTTCTCCAACCATGTGAGCAAGACATAGCAAATATATTGGAGACCTTTGTTAGACACACTTCAGAGGATGAGAGATAAACCTTGTGAAGATTCATGGTTCTGTCATATTTGTGCCATTTTAGGAGTATAGTTGTTCAGGGGATGCTGATATACTCCCTCCAAGGTAAAGGATAAAATATTGCATCTCTATTATAATATCAATACATTCTTAGGAAAGAAGTTATTATTTACAAAATAGCTTTAGAAGTATAACCTAAAGTTTTTGTAATTAATATAAATCAAGTAATGATAGGCAATTTAGGGGCATCATTCTTATATTTTTCCCTCTTTTTGAGGGGAAAATATTGTTAACAGAAAAATGTTAAATGTGATTCTACATAATAGCCAAGCATAGATGTCATAAATCTATATATATTTGACAATTTTGAAATGCTATTTTTTAATATATAGCTCTGGAATATGCAGAGATCAAGGGAAATTCTGCAAAAGGGACAGTTGCTATCTACTGGGAACAAAGGCAGCAATAGTGTCTCTGATTTTGGAAGTTCTACAAAGAAAAAAAAAATGAAACAGCAGTTTAATAAAAATAAGAGCTAAAGTTTATAGAGAACTTAACACTGGGGCTTCCCTGGTGGCTCATAGGGTAAAGGATTTGCCTGCCATGCAGGAGGCCCAGGGTCGATCCCTGGGACAGGAAGATCCCCTGGAGAAGAGCATGGCAACCCACTCCAGTAGTCTCGCCTTGAGAAGCCCGTGGACAGAGGAATCTGGTGGGCTGTAGTCCATGTGGTCACAAAGAGTCAGACACGACTGAGTGACTAACACACAGTCAAGTCTCAAGCACTGCCCTAAATACAGACTTACATTCATTATCTCCTTTAAGTCCCACAACTCCACGAGATAGTTCATTCATTAGTTCCACCCTTTTATAATGTAGCAACCAAGTTAGATGACTCCTGTGTAACCTATCCAAATTCCCACATGTAAGAGGTGGTAAAGCATAGATTGGTACCAAACCATCTAATTCTTATATACACGTATATATGAAAGTGAAAGTCGCTCAGTTGTGTCGACTCTTTGTGACCCTGTGGACTATAAAGCCCACGGAATTCTCTAGGCCGCAGTTCTGGAGCGGGTAACCTTTCCCTTCTGCAAGGGATCTTCCCAATCCAGGGATCAAACCCAGGTCTCCCGCATTGCAGGTGGATTCTTTACCAGCTGACCACCAGGGAAGCCTATATATATATATTAGAACATTACATATATATGGAACATAACACTTCAATTTTCATGATTAAAACCAATAATAACTAAAACAATATTCAGGAGATATGGGATGACAAAGTAAAATCTATCAAAACAACAACAGAGTCACATATATTCTGAATGTGGCTAAATAAATGCTATATTCTTTTATGTTCTGTCCCTAGCATTTTGATTGTCTTCAACATAATTAAGCCAGTGTTTTCCTGTGAACTCTGGAGGCCTTGTAAGACACTATACCAGAAGAAAAATTATTTGCTGGTGAAATGAAAAGTCTCCTTTGAGATTTTATTCTTTGGGTAGTTAGCATTCAAAGATGTAGGTGCCAGTGTTGGTTCACTCTCCCAGGATTTATTTTTTCCTTGTACTAAGGACATTTCCAGTGTACCTTCTCTCACCTGCCATTAAAAACTTCCACATGCATGCATTTCTTTTGGGGAATTATTTCCCCATGTCCTATTCCATATTATTTTCATGGGGTTCAAGGCAAGTCTTTAGCTGACTGCAATCTATTTCCCCACCTCATATAACTGTGCAGGGAAAGTTTGTCTGCAGTAAAAGAGTGCAAGATGAGATCTAGATAAAGAGAGAGAGAGAGAAAATTTAAGTCCCTATTTCATATGGTGTGAAAGTCACTTCATTCCTAAATTTTCCTTATTACACTATTCTTTTTTTAACTAATTAATTTATTTTTAAACTTTATTTTATTTTACTTTACAATACTGTATTGGTTTTGCCATACATTAACATGAATCCATCATGGGTGTACACGTGTTCCCAATCCTGAACCCCCCTCCCACCTCCCTCCCCATACCATCTCTTTGGGTCATCCCAGTGCACCAGCCCCAAGCATCCTGTATCCTGCATCAAACCTAGACTGGCGATTCATTTCTTACATGATATTATACATGTTTCAATGTCATTCTCCCAAATCATCCCACCCTCTCCCTCTCCCACAGAGTCCAAAAGACTGTTCTATACATCTGTTTCTCTTTTGCTGTCTCGCATACAGGGTTATCATTACCATCTTCCTAAATTCCATATATATGTGTTAGTACACTATTCTTTTTCCTGAAACTAATCCCAGTTTTGCTCACTTTTAAACAAAAAGGAAGTAAAAGAAAAAAGAGTAAACTATTTCAGTTCCAGTGACAGATTCTTATAATGTTTCTGGCCACAATGAATATATCAGTGACTTCTCACCATTACTGTGTACCTAACATCATCTAATATCTAGGAATGTTATGTCCACATTAAAAATGGGAGCAAAACAAAGCTCATGGCTTTACTCTATCAAAACAAAACAAAATGCAGCATTAGTTACTACTGTCCATTCCTTGATGGCACATTCTGTGGTATTTGGATTTCCCTGAATTTCAGGCCACCTCCAATGGCATCTCTGTTGGAAACCCCCACAACCCAAACATCAAGAGTGCAGATGAACTGAGCATTGACTGCTGCATTCTTATCTCTGGCTGAAATCAGAAGCACTTATTTTGGGTGCCATTACTGCTGGAGTGTCTTCTAATAAAATATCCTGATTTAATCAGTTTATGTGTTGAAAAATTATCAGAAAAGAATGCTAAAAACATAAATCTCAGGCCCTCCTCATACCTTCTGGGACACAAACTTTTTGAGGTTGAACACAGGAATTTGTTTTTGGATAAAGCTTCTAATGTGATTGTGATGTTCATGTCTAAATAAAAATATTTGCCATATTCTTTTGGTACATGTGTCTAAGCAAAGCAAAAATGGCTAACTTTATTCTAGAATTAGCAAGACTCTATAATCAACTAGATATCAATAACTACATTATTTATAATTAACGACTGCCACAATGGTGGCAGTCAATACTGATGTGTTATATAAATGAACAAATGAATGAATGAGTAAATTAAATGTTATACATCATAACCAAGCTAAATAAATGACTTTGTTAATTTTGACAACTACAAGAAAGTAAAAAAATATCTGTTACTATTGTTACACATGTTTATAAAGTACAATACTATCCTTAGAATACTGTAGCATTTTTTAATCTCTTTTACATTGAAATGAGCTATTAGAATCCATGCCACTTTTTAGTTTAATAAGTATTTACTATTTTTGGATGATACATGATGGTGAAGTTGGCAGGGTACAGGACAATATAAGAACATAAAAGTGGCTAGGGTAAAGCCCCAGTTCCTACAGAGCTTAAATTCATACACTTAACACTCAGGTACTTTTATATAGAAATAAGCAGATTTGGCCAGATCTGGATGTGAATCATAAAACCAGGATGGAAGGCACAATGTTTCTTAACCATAACCTCAGAAATGAGAACAGAATGGTGAAGACTGGGCAATGACAAAGGAAGAATCCTACATTCAACAAAATTCAGAGAATCATGCATACATGCTATTTTTAAAGCAAGTGTACCTACAGTTTATATCTCTGGATGTGAGGAATAACTAGAATACTTCATTTCTGTTCCAGAATATAACTGACCATGGCAAAGATTTAATCATGAAATTTGTAAGAAGAACGTGCACATTTAAGACCACAACTTCCACCTCATATGATTCATTTTATGAAATTCACAAAAAAAGCAATACAGTAAATAGCTGCTGTTTTTGTTTGTCAACATTCATTTCCCCTTCATCTTTCTTATTTTCCTCTTGGAAAGTAAATCTCCCCCATTCTCCATTCTCAATCTCAGAGAACTTTGGATAGCACCAATGGCTACAACATTTTCATTTCTATATATAAACTAGAGCTGCTGTTGAATTTTCAGTATACTGAAGTAGTTTACATACAGAGGGAGACAGAGGCAAGAGAAAGAGAGTGAGGGAGAGTGAGAAAGAATGGGAAAGAGAAAGAGAGGGAGAGGGAGAAAGAGAAAATGTTCTTAGTCTAAATTCCTGTCTTTGGATCTCTCGGTTATGTGGTCAATGAATTCCTTATTTAGTTTTAAGAAGTTTTGATTTTCAATATTGTTACTTGCAATAGACAAATCCTGCTAAGTGCAATATTCCAGACGACTTAAATCAATGCTACTCTAAAGGAGATTTTACGATTAGACTAGGCTTCAGGAAGAACTCAGTGTATCAATCACCACTTCTGGATTCCTGAAGTTCCTCTACAAAAAAATCAGCAAAACAATGGACATCTCTGAGGAGGATAATATGAATCCATGCACTGAGGTCACAAAAGTAGGGCAATCTTATCCTTCTAATTCATTTACACTGAAAGGGAAAGGGAATACCAGTAAAAATCACCTCTGAACAGTAGGAATTTACAAAAATTATCCCAGAAAAACCAAGATGTATAGTCATTTTACCACAAAAAAGAAGATCCTTGAATGTTAAGCACGTAGCTCAAGTTCAAATCCTGTCTCTCAAGGCATGCTATTGAGCACTTTGGCACTTAGACCTTCATTTTCTTCAATTAAAACATGGAGATAACACTTTTTCTTTTATGTGACTATAATGAGGATCAAATACTATACTGGCTATGAACATACTTACACACCAAACTGTCCTTTGTTACTTTTTATTTTCTTGAGGCCTGACTCTAACATAAAAGAAGGAACAAAAGGAAGACAAAAATAAAGAATATAGGAGGAGAGCTCACAGGAAGAGACAGTGAATCCTGAGCATGGATTTTAAATTTTCATCAAGATGTTAGTTGTAGCCTATTTTGAAGGCAATGGAGAAGCATTGGAGTGAGCATATTGGCACAATTTCTGGTTTTCCTAGTAGAGGCATTTTGTAAACAGTTCCTTCAGGAAAATTGCTCATTGGAGAGCAGGTGACCTGTCCAGTTTACTATCCAGAGTGTAGCCAGCCCTTCTGTGATCCATATAAACACTTGGCTCTTCTGTTATCCATATAAATATACTTTCTACTTAAGGAAATACTTGTAAGAAAACCTCCCATTTTAATTATCCTTTGTTCTACTATTTAGGGACAGATTGGTATGTTTAAGAGAAGGATTAGACTTTGCAAGCTAGAGGCATTACTGACACTTATCTTTGTACCTTAACTAGGCAATCCTTGACATTTCATTCACTAAAATGAGTGTGTTGCAGAACTATAATATAGCCTTAAAAAAAAAAAATTGTCTCCCTCTCTTGAAGAAGGTCTATTTATATTGACCTCTATTTAAATTTGTCTTCATAAATCCATATTAAAAACAGATAAATCTGAAACTTTCAAAATAACTCATATCAAGGAATGCTCTCAAATCCTTATTTTGGCTTCTATGGTGATGGTGAAATCTTAAAATTTCTTCTTACAAATATATATAGTTATAATATATAAATGTAGTATATAGGTTGTGGAAAGTCATTCACATATTTCCATCTGTTTAGCATTATTTGACACCTAACCTAAAGTTTCACACAGCTAAAAGAGATCAAAATATTGAAGTCAGAAGAGACAGACTTGAAACGTCATGATAATAAAAGAAGTGAAGAAAGACCACAAAGAGCAGGACTTTAAAAAAAAAAAAAGTCTCCCTCTCTTGAAGAAGGTCTATTTATATTGACCTCACTCTCTATTTAAATTTGTCTTCATAAATCCATATTAAAAACATAAATCTGAAACTTTCAAAATAACTCATATCGAGGAATGTTCTCAAATCCTTAGTTTGGCTTCTATGGTGATTGTGAAATCTTAAAATTTCTTCTTACAAATATATATAGTTATGATATATAAATGTAGTATATAGGTTGTGGAAAGTCATTCACGTATTTCCATCTGTTTAGCATTACTTGACACCTAACCTAAAGTTTCACACAGCTAAAAGAGATCAAAATATTGAAGTCAGAAGAGACAGACTTGAAACGTCATGATAATAAAAGAAGTGAAGAAAGACCACAAAGAGCAGGACCACTGCCGAAAGAAACAGATATTGATAAAAGTTTCATCCAAAGGCAATGAAGCATAGCAAGGTGAACATAATCATACGTGTGGTTTGAACTTGCAAAGATTTAAAGATTCAGAAAACTGGCTTTGGACCTTTCAGAGACAACATGGTATTAGGAAGAATACCAATTTAGGAATCATGAAACTGGGATTCCAGATACACGGTTAGGACTAATTCAGAGTTTAAGCTTAGCTAGTCATTTAATGTGGCTTCATCCAGAATACACACCCATCAGAGAATTGGGCTGCATTTGAAATCTTGTCCTGACGTGAAAAACAAGTCCTGGCTTGAAAAAAGACCCAGAATCTTCATCAGAGTCTAAAGGGATCTACAAGTTCATAATGTTTAAGAATCACTGGATTACATAATTAAATGACTTATTTCACTCCTCACATGGGAAAATCCATATTACTAATAAAAATAATATTCAAACTTTAGCTATATTATATGGTGAAATTCATTGATGATAAATAAACACTGTATCACAAAGAAAAAGCAGTATGCCTAGAGCTCAATCAAAACCTGTATGAAGAATGTGTGTGTGTGCTCTGTTGCATCTGATTCTTTGCAACTCCATGAACTGTAGCCCACCAGGCTCCTCTCTCCATGGGATTGCCCAGGCAAGAATACTGGAGTGGGTTGCTATTTCCTCCTCCAGGGCATCTTCCCAATCCAGGGATTGAACCTGCATTTCCTTTACCACCTGCATTGGCAGGCAGATTCTTTACCACTGAGTTACCTGGGAAGCCCATATAATAAAGGAGGGCAAATATGACATTTCAGAACTGGCCCTTTTGTGCTGATCTATAAAGCAGTATACTTCAATAAATTTTATGTTTTCATTAATAACAGAAAAAGGACTCTTCAATCATAGGTCTGATTAAAATAAAATTTGCAAATAATAGGCATCCCCTGGTAGGCCCAACAGATGTTTAGTGGAATTCAGTTTTCAGTGACATTTCTTCAGGAGGCTGAAGTAAATTTGAAAATGACTAAGAGAGTTGGTTAACCAACACTGTGATCCCTGGAACTCTAGGAGTCTTTGTGGCACTGTCATTTTAAGGCATCCATTCACATGTAACTCTTTAAATAGTGGTTCCTTTTAAGAGCTATTTGACTATTTGAATGAAGTCCTAAATTCAGCAATATTCATGCAAGCCATTGTCTATGACTCATTCTAAAGATAAGAAACTCTGCAAAGTTATTTCTGAGAAAATACCTACTGAAAGCAAAGATCTGTAATGTTTCCTAATTTTTACATAGAACTGATGTTTAATCATTTCAGCATAGTTTTCAGATATTACATATCATTTTCACATCTTCAAAATATATTCATTTCTTTCACGTGACTTACAGAACTCCATAAATTATGGAATCGTATGCTGCCTGCAGTAGTAAGAAGAGAAAAGGGTTTGGTCATTGCTACTGTTTGGTTTTTCATGTATACAGTTGACAACTAAAATACTACTTTTAAATAGCAGATAGCATAAACTATATGTTTCTTAATCTAGATGAAATTTTCTTTTTGCATTCATCTATATGAGATGTTTTTTCTGAGATATCAAAGTGAAATTTTAGTTATAGAACATCACCTCATTATTTCAATTACATGTTAACAACTGCATTAATTATTGGTTAACTGATTAATGTTTTTAGTCCATGTGCTTCATTCAACAAGAGAAAGGATATTTATTTTCTCCTTGAACTTTCTTTCAGGACACCTTTGTTATCACAACTCTATTTTGCCTGATGACAATATGTGGTCTGCTTAGCCCAACGGAAGGCTTACAAATGCCACATGTGGCCACATGTTGCAGAAGTCTGAGCTTTAGAGAGAACTAACTTAGGTACACTCTTTCCAGGACTACATTGTTCATAAGACATCCACATTTCTCACACTGTGCCAAAACTTATTATGAAACATGCTCTCCAACCAATGGCCCTAGTGTGAAAATAATTTCTTGACTATGAATTGCTGCATTAGAGCTTTAAGAACTGTGAAGGTGACTTATTTCAACAGTAAAAGAGTTGTTAATGCAGGCAATGTTTTCTCTCAGAGTATTAAAGAAGGTTCTGAAAGAGAAAAAGTTAAGTGAGGGGGAAATAAAGCATGAAAATGCTGCTTTAAGAATGGAGAATATTATCCTAGTATAGTTTTTATTAAAACACTTTCCTTCACAATATTCTCTTTATGAAGAAAATAGGTCAGTCCCTTATTGGTTATAACCTTATCTATTAATGTTATTCAGGTTTCTTCAGGAAACATTCTAACCAGTTCAGTGTCATTCTCTTTTGAAAGTTCACACATAAATCTTGATGTGTATTCTATGCTTGCAGATGTTCATGCTTATGTCACAGTGACTGAACTGAATGGAGGAATGAATACATATTCTTTGCAGTTCTTCTAACATATCATCTCATGTCTTCCACATACTCTGTCTCTTCTCTCTCTGCTTCTTAAAGCTTGAAAACTCCTCTTCTACCTTGTCTACATATAAATATGACCATCCTTCAAGACTCAGCACAAATGTTATCCTTTCAAGGAAGTATTTTTACTCCCATTACCCATTTTGTTCCAGAATAAAATGCTACTACTTATTTCAGTAACTTCCTATCATAACATCTGCAATTTCTTAGTACATTCATATTTACATGCTTCTCCCCAATTAGATGGAGAAGGCAATGGCATCCCACTCCAGTACTCTTACCTGGAAAATCCCATGGACAGAGGAGCCTGGTGGGCTGCAGTCAATGGGGCCGCTAGGATTCGGACATGACTGAGCAACTCACTTTCACTTTTCACTTTCATGCATTGGAGAAGGAAATGACAACCCACTCCAGTGTTCTTGCCTGGAGAATCTCAGGGACGGGGGAGCCCAGTAGGCTGCTGTCTATGGGGTCACACAGAGTCGGACACGACTGAAGCGACTTAGCAGCAGCAGCAGCCCCAATTAGAATGTAAGCTCATTAGGTCATGCGTATTTCACTATTGTATCCCAAGGTGTATCAGAGTGCCTGACATAGAGTTAGTATTCCACAATTCGGGAATGAATAGAGATAATGTGAATGCTATAAAGTCATGACAATTGATAATCTGGCTTTCTCCATAATTTACAAAGCTGAAAGACCTTAAAATAATCCAATTCTACACTTTCAGTTCAGTTCAGTCGCTCAGTCGTGTCCGATTCTTTGCGACCCCATGAATCACAGCACGCCAGGCCTCCCTGTCCATCACCATCTCCCGGAGTTCACTCAGACTCACGTCCATCGAGTCCATGATGCCATCCAGCCATCTCATCCTCGGTCGTCCCCTTCTCCTCCTGCCCCCAATCCCTCCCAGCATCAGAGTCTTTTCCAATGAGTCAACTCTTCGCATGAGGTGGCCAAAGTATTGGAGTTTCAGCTTTAGCATCATTCCTTCCAAAGAAATCCCAGGGCTGATCTCCTTCAGAATGGACTGGTTGGATCTCCTTGCAGTCCAAGGGACTCTCAAGAGTCTTCTCCAACACCACAGTTCAAAAGCATCGATTCTTCGGCGCTCAGCTTTCTTCACAGTCCAACTTTCACATCCATACATGACCACAGGAAAAACCATAGCCTTGACTAGG
>SJYX01017633.1:297569-324151 GCA_006410675.1 Oreotragus oreotragus | reverse complement strand
ACTGTTTCCACTGTTTCCCCATCTATTTCCCATAAAGCGATGGGACCAGATGCCATGATCTTCGTTTTCTGAATGTTGAGCTTTAAACCAACTTTTCCTCTTTCACTTTCATCAAGAGGCTTTTTAGTTCTTCTTCACTTTCTGCCATAAGGGTGGTGTCATCTGCATATCTGAGGTTATTGATATTTCTCCTGGCAGTCTTGATTCCAGCTTGTGTTTCTTCCAGTCCAGCGTTTCTCATGATGTACTCTGCATAGAAGTTAAATAAGCAGGGTGACAGTATACAGCCTTGACATACTTCTTTTCCTATTTGGAACCAGTCTGTTGTTCCATGTCCAGTTCTAACTGTTGCTTCCTGACCTGCATACAGATTTCTCAAGAGGCAGGTCAGGTGGTCTGGTATTCCCATCTCCTGAAGAATTTTCCACAGTTTATTGTGATCAACACAGTCAAAGGCTTTCGCATAGTCAATAAGGCAGAAATAGATGTTTTTCTGGAACTCTCTTGCTTTTTCAATGATCCAGCGGACGTTGGCAATTTGATCTCTGGTTTCTCTGCCTTTTCTAAAACAAGCTTGAACATCTGGAAGTTCATGGTTCATGTATCGCTGAAGTCTGGCTTGAAGAATTTTGAGCATTACTTCATTAGCGTGTGAGATGAGTGCAATTGTGCGATAGTTTGAGCATTCTTTGGCATTGCCTTTCTTTGGGATTGGAATGAAAAGTGACCTTTTCCAGTCCTGTGGCCATTGCTGAGTTTTCCAAATTTGCTTCAGTTCAGTTCAGTTCAGTCGCTCAGTCGTGTCCCACTCTTTGCGACCCCATGAATCGCAGCACACCAGGCCTCCCTGTCCATCACCATCTCCCGGAGTTCACTCAAACTCACGTCCATCGAGTCAGTGAATCCACCTAGCCATCTCATTCTCTGTCGTCCCCTTCTCCTCCTGCCCCCAATCCCTCCCAGCAGCTAGTAACTATTAAAATTTGGGTAATATATTTGTTTTGATTAACAGTGTAGAAAAATAATTGTGATGCTAAAAATATTTAATACAAAACAAATCTTAGTCTAGAGCAGAGATTTCCAAACTTTCTCAGCTTACAGGGCCGTTAGTGTTGCAGTGTTTTCTTCCTTACTCGCCTAGGCTAGAAGAAAGATCCCAAGAATTTAATAGTGGTAATTCAGGTCATGCCCAACAGATGTCGCTGTTTTTCTCTCAAAAATTCGAAATACCCTGCAACGCACAAGCGAATTGACTGTAGTGCCAGGGGTGCCTCCTGTACAGTTTGACATCCATGGATCTAGAGTCTTTGGCATTTAAAAAACAAAGCGACTGGCAAATCAACATAAAGGAGTATTTTATATTCCCAATGTTAGGAGTACCTTTTAGGAGTGACTAAAACATAGAGGACACCAAGAAAAAGGTAGGTTTTAAGAATTCACAAGGATTACAAATAATTTGGGGGCAGGCTAGTAGTGAATGGTATGATTAAATAGGCATCCACAAATGTATTTTGAAGTTTAGATTAAGTATACCATAATAGAAATAGCATCACTGATTCAATGGACATGAGTTTGAGTAAGCTCCAGGAGCTGGTGATGGACAGGGAAGCCTGGCGAGCTGCAGTCCATGGGATTGCAAAGAGTCGGACATGACTGAGCAACTGAACTGAATTGAATTGAACTGAATAGAAATAGATGAATATATATATATAAAATATATGTTAGTGCAATATAACAGGGAAAACATTTTAATTGCTTGTAAAAAGCTGCATTTAATTTACAAAATAAGCCTCTCTCAGCTCACATCCCATCTTCCAACTCTGAAAGCTGCTTGTGGTCACATACTGAGGTGATTATCTGAGTAGCTATTCCTTGTAGACTGAGTAGACCATGGTAAGAAAATTCTCACTCTGGGAAAGGTTTAAATGAATGAATGAGAGAGAGAGAGTAGAAAAAAATACTGTGAACTGGGAAAAAGAAGTACAATGGATGGAAAACAATGTTAAGGAGAGTATAGAAGAGAAAGGGTTAAGGGTTAGTGGGCTTCCCTGGTGGCTCAGATGATAAAGAATCTGTCTGCAACGCAGGACACCCAGGATCAGTCCCTGGGTTGGGAAGATCCTCTGGCAAAGGGAATGGCTACCTACTCCAGTATTCTTACCTGAAGAACGCCATGGACAGAGGAGCCTGGCTGGCTATAGTCAATGGGTTAACAAAGAGTTGGACATGACTGAGCGACTAAACATTTTCACTTTCACTGAGGGTTAGCATGTGTTTCTTCCAATCTACAAAATGAGGATAGTTGTATTTCCTCTATTATAAATATTCTCTCCGGGATGTTCTATAAACAGTCCCTATCTACAGTTAGTCAGTAGTTTGTGGAAAAAGGAGTCCCTGAAGAATTACAGACATAGACATATAAAGTCATATCAAAATGAAATATCTCTAGTTAAACACATACATTTATTATTAATAAAATATTAAGATAGTTTATTCACCACTGAAACCATAAATATTTTTTATAATAAACTTGGCAGAATTTGAATGGAGTAGATATCTTGATTTGCTTATTACTGCTCTGCATTATAAGAGATTGTTCCATGACAAACTAAGGAGTTTTCCACCAATAAGACTTAAGAGCGCAGAAGTTCTCATCTTCAAATGGCTTATGTGGAAGTAATTTTCCCAGTCATAATGTAAAATTTGAGAAACTCAGGGTTCTCTGAAATGACTTCCTTGTCCGAATTAACTTTTCCCCACTCTGTTCTCATTTTTAAAGAAATGTATACAATTAGCCCATCTTTCGGTTCCTCATCAGTACACAGGGGACAGTAACAGTCGTTTCACTGAGTTGTTGCAGAAGTAAAGATACAGTCTGGGCAAGCCTCTGCAATGTCATAAAATGTAAACTATCAAAGTTATTATTTTTCCACTGTCTCTCTCTTGCTTTGGCTTAAATGAAACACTGTGTCTTCAGGTTCTTAATAGTGGACTGGAGGTCTACCTTTGTAGATTTTTAGAGGTTAATTTATGGTATTGTGGATTATATGAGAATTTAGAGATTAAACAATTTCAACTCTCTCTGCTATGTCCATCATTAGTTCATTTTATATGATTCTGGGCATTTCCCAATGTTAAATTCTAAATTTTTCATTCACACTACCTTTCTGAATGTTCTAGATGAATCTTGTGACTTCACATATTATTAGTTTAGGCTGTCATATACCCATCTACAAATATACTTCTTATCTTCTAAATCTCTATACAGCATTGTTCACAAAACACTTTTAATTTAAATGCCACAACTCCTGAAACATATTGAAAACCAAGTCCGTCTCTCTCCAAGAGCTATTTTTACAAATTTTCCCATAATTATCAACAACCCCTTCAGTGTTGGGCTTCTCAGGGAGCTCAGTGGTAAAGAATTCACCTGCCAAAGCAGGAGACACAGGAGGTGTGGGTGTGATCCCTGGGCTGGGAGATCCCTTGGAGAAGGAAGTGGCAATCCATACTAGTATTCTTGCCTGGAGAATCTTATGAAAAAGGAGCCTGGCAGGCTACAGTCCATTGGGTTGCAAAGAGTCAGACACAACTGATCAATACACGCACCTTTACCTTTGGTATTTCCAGGCTCATAACCTGGGTATAATCTTAATTGTTAATTTTTAGTTCTATTTTGATCTATAGTTATAAATTCTGCTACTTCTCCTTTGTAGTAACTTTGAGATTCACTTTTCCATCAAAATCATAAATTCATCACACCCCTACTCCCCAATTTTGCTACTTCCCAGCTCTCAGACCTAAACTATCTCATGTGTAGATTACTATAATGGCCTAATAGGAATTCTCATCATTCAACTTTTCCCATACCAACCAAACATTGAGAATATTTGTATGGTATTATTTATGCTTCATCCCACGTATCCATGGTGGTTGGCTGCCTATTTCTTATTTTGTAAAATCATGATTAGTAAGCACATCACTCAAGGTTCTTCATCACTGGAATTCTAATTCTGCATCTATTGAGATGATCATATGACTTTCATACTTCATTCTATTGAGTGCTGCATCACATTTACTGACTTGTGTATTTTGAAGTATCTTTGTATCCTGGAGATGAATCCCACTTGAACATTGTATATGATTATTTTATTGTCCTCTCGATTTCAGTTTGCTAGTATTTTGTTGAGGATTTTTGCATCTATTTTTACCAGGGATATTGGTCTGTAATTTTCTTTCTTGTAGTGTCCGTTCCTAGCTTAGTAATGCTGGCTTCATAAAATAAGTTTGGAAATATTCCCTCTTTTCAATTTTTCTAAAGAGTTTGAGAAGGACTGGATAAATTCTTTGAAATGTTTGATAGAATTCACCTGGGAAGCCATCTGGTCCTGTGCTTTTCTTTTGCGGGAAGATTTTTGAAAATCAAGTCCATTTCTCTCCAAGAGCTATCTTTACAAATTTTCCCATAATTATCAACAACCCCTTCAGTGTTGGGCTTCCCAGGGAGCTCAGTGGTAAAGAATTCACCTGCCAATGCAGGAGACACAGGAGATGTGGGTGCAATCCCTGGATTGGGGAGATCCCTTGGAGGAGGAAATGGCAATTATTACTATCAGTAATTACTATTTATATTAAGAATTACTAAATAATTATTACTATTAATAATTCAATTGCCTAAACCAGTTTAGATTTTCTATTTCATGTTTCAGACTTGAAAGGTTGCAGGTTTCTAGGAATTTATCCATTTCTTCTAGGTTATCCAGTTTGTTGACATAGCATTGTTCTTAGTAGTTTCTTATGATAGCTTTTATTTTTGTGGCATCAGTTTAATGTCTCCACTTTAATTTCTGACTTCATTTATTTGAGGCTTCTCTCTTTTTTCTTAGTATAACTAAAAATTAGTCAATTTTGCTTATCTTTTCAAAATATCAGCTCTTATTTTCACTGATCTTTTCTATTGTTTTTCTCTTCTCTATTTCATTTATTTCTGCTCTGATATTTATTTCCTTCCTTTTGTTAACTTTGAGCTTAATTTGATTTTCTTAAGGTATAAAATTAAGATTTTTTTTAGATACTTCTTTTTGTTTAATGTAGGCATTTATTGCTAAAAACCTGCTTCACAGAAGTGGTTTGCTGCATCCCATTAGTTTTGGTATGTTGCATTTCTATTTTCATTCTTTTTTTTTTTTATTCCCATGTACAAAACTTATTCAGTTTTTTCTCTCACCCAGCAAATGGAGTTCATTTGCCTTTCCTGGTGGACTGTGATAACTGACAGTCTTTCAACACATTTATTACCTTTAGGTTCCTTATTAATGGCTTAAATAAGTCTTTGATATATTTTCTTTCTGTTTACATGCAAGTCATGTTTTTAACCTTACTGATATCACAGATGTCTGTTACCTTTGTTTAGTGAGTGAAAGTTGCTCAGTTGTGTCTGACTCTTTGTGACCCCATGGACTATACAGTCATGGAATTCTCTTGGCCAGAATACCGGAGTGGGTAGCTTTTCCCTTCTCCAGGGGATCTTCCCAACCTTGTGATTGAAGCCAGGTCTCCCACATTGTAGGTGGATTCTTTACCAGCTGAGCTACAAGGGAAGCCCAAGAATACTGGAGTGGGTAGCCTATCTGTTCTCCAGCAGATCTTCCCAACACAAGAATCAAACAGGGGTCTCCTGCATTGCAGGCGGATTCTTTACCAACTGAGCTTTGCTTAGTGTGCAGAAAAAGACAGGCCTGGCTGCTATCCTTGTAAGGTTGGCCCATGGCTGACATCTGGGAAGTTGGATTTCATGAGGTTTCCCACCACCCTGACTCGAGTTGCTCATGGTGCCTAAACTGTTTGTACAAACAGTATGGTTTGTACAAATACTTCTTTTCCTTTTAGGAGTCTGAAATTTTGTAATGTTTCAGGCACAGGATGCCTTCATGTTGTGGTTTGGTCACTAAATCGGGTCTGACTCTTTTGTGACTCCATGGACTATATGTAGCCCATCAGGATGCCCTGTCCAAGCGATTTCCCAGGCAAGAATACTGGAGTGGGTTGTCATTTCCTTCTCCATATTTTCATTTGTTTTAAGACATTTGCTCTTTCTTCTTTGACTCACTGGTTGTTTGGAAGAGTATTGTTTATTTCCATATATTTACAGATTTTCCAGTTTTATTCCTGTTATTCATTCTTAGTTTCAACTATGGTAGGCAGAAAAGATACTTGGTATGATTTCAATCTTTCTAAATTTATTAAGACTTGTTTTGTAACCTATTAATCTCCCTAAATTTGTTAGGATTTATTTTGTGGAGGAAAGTGATGGCCAAGGGGGTGTCTCTTGGCACTGAGCTGTGCTGACTTGGAGATGAGGCCTCATAGGTAGAGAGAGACTATTCCTGCCCTTCTCAGTGCATCTTGGGGCTTCTCTGGTGGCTCAAATGGTTAAGCCTCTGTCTGCAATGCAGGAGACCTGGGTTCTATCTCTGTCAGAAGGGAATGGCAACCCACTCCAGTATTCTTGCCTGGAGAAATCTCTGGACAGCAGGAGACTGGTGGGCTACCATCCATGATGGTAAACAGTTGGACAGGACTGAGTGACTTTCACTTTCTTTTCAGTGCATCTCTGTTTTTTTTTTTTTTTTTTCCTTAAACAGTATGCTGGAACTTCCCCACTGGATTCTTGGACTTTATACAAAGATACTCTTATCTGTGAATTATTGTAAAAATTGATGACATGTCAGAGGATGACAGAATAAAACACTTATTCTGCCATACTGCTGATTAATGACAAAGTTAGTGTGACAAAAAATTCTACAATAAACCAAGAGAACTATATATTCCTAATAAGGACAGTGCCCTTTCCAACATTAAGATTTTTTTGAGTATAGGTCTTTGCCTACTAGAAGTTTAAAAGAACTAGAAGAAGTAGGGGGAAGGTAGATACAAAAATGAATTGGAGAAAGGAGAATAATGACAAGTAGATTAGACAGTTATCATAATAGTGCCAAGCAATTGATAAGAAGATTGACTTATAGTTAAAAATAGTGGCTTGAACATAAAAACTTACACTTTCCCTTTGAATACTCCACTAAAATGAAGCAGAATGATCAAAAAGGGATAAACTCACAGGACAAAGAAAACAGAAGAGGAGAAAAAATATTAAAATTTTAGAAGCCAGAAAGGAAATGGATTAAGTCAAACAGATTAAATGAATGTCTGAAAACGGAAGGTTAAGTCAAGGGGGGAGACAGTTCAGAAACAAGTCAAATCATACTACAATCTCATAAAGACACAAATTGTAGGTCCTAGATATTTCTGAATGAGGGAGTATAGCTAAAATAGGAAGCAATAAGGACTGGGTAAAAGTCTGTATTAGAAAGACTTAGACCTACACGTAGCCTTTGCCAACCTATATAGCTGAGCAAACTGGCTCTCTTTTGTTCATTGGAGAAGACTAGAGATTTACTCTTTGAAGAAGTACAGCCAGTGGGACTTTGAAGTGGAGTACCAGACTGGGTGAAAGACTGTATCCTCATCTTCAAAATTGGTGAATTATTGAAATTCTATGTATTAAATAGTGATAATACTAGCTACTTTACCAAAGTTGGCCCAAAGAATACTGGAAGCCAAGTCTATTCTCTCCAAAGAGGAGCTCAGAAAAATCCTCTCTGAAAAATCCATCATAAGCTAACATATTTAGAAATACTGACATTTGGAGGTTCATAATAAAATGGTCACCAATAAAATTGGTCATAATAAAATGACCAATTATTTTGCCTAACTTGACACCAATAAATAACAATCCACATTCATGCAGAAAGAGCTTTTAAAGATCTTTTTAGTACCTCACACTCAGACACAAATTGAAAGCCAAGGACCAAATATTTGAATAAAGGTCTTCTCTTGATACATTGAAAAGCCAAATAAGAAAAAAAGAAGATTTGAGGAAAAAAGAAATCAAGAAGGAGAAAATAACCTCATAAGATATGTAATGAATATTCTCAGAGAATTAAGAAAACATCTTGATTGCACTCATGAGACAAGTACAAGAGACTATTAAAAAAGAAATGTCCTCTATGCAGTTATTCTTCAAGTTAAAAAATATAATACATAAGGAACATTTTTGGTATTGAGTTGTTGTATAGTCGCTAAGTCCATTTTGACTCTTTGTGATCCCATGGACTGCAGCATGCCAGGCTTCCCTGTCCTTCACCATCTCCTGGAGCTTGCTCAAACTCATGTTCATTGATTCAGGGATGCCATACAACCATCTCATCCTCTGTTGTCCCTTTCTCCTCCTGCCTTCAATCTTTCCCAGCATCAGGGTCTTTTCTTGTGAGTCAGCTCCTCATATGAGGTGGCCAGAGTACTGGAGTTTCAGCATCAGTCCTTCCAATGAATATTCAGGACTGATTTCCTTTAGGATTGACTGGTTTGATCTTCTTGTTGTCCAAGGGACTCTCAAGAGTCTTCTCCAGCACCACAGTTTGAAAGCATCAATGCTTTAGTGCTCAGCCTTCTTTATGGTCCATCTCTCACATCCATATACAACTACTAGAAAAACCATATCTTTGACCATACAAATCTTTGTCAGCAAAATGATATTTCTGCTTTTTACTCTGCTATGTAGGTTTGTCATAGTTTTTCTTCCAAGGAGCAAGTGTCTTTTCATTTCATGGCTGCAGTCACTGTCTGCAGTGATTTTAGAACCCAAGAAAATAAAATCTGATGTTTCTGCATCTATTTGCCATGAAGTGATGGGACTGGACACCTTAATCTTAGTTTTCTGAATGCTGAGTTTTAAGCCAGCCTTTTTACTCTCCTCTTTCACCTTTATCAGGAGGTTCTTTAGTTCTTCTTCACTTTCTGCAATAAGGGTGGTATCATCTGTATATCCAAGGTTGTTGATATTTCTCCTGGCAATCTTGATTCCAGCTTGAGCTTCATCTAGCCTGGCATTTCGCATGATGCACTCTGCATAGAAGTTAAATAAGCAAAGTGACAATATACAGTCTTGTCATACTCCTGTCCAAATTTTGAACCAGTGTGTTGTTCCATGTCCGATTCTAACTACTGCTTCTTGACCTGCAGACAGGTTTGTCAGGAGACAGGTAAGGTGATCTGGTATTTCCATTTATTAAAAAAATTTCCACAGTCTGTTGTGATCCACATGGTCAAAGGCTTTACTGTAGTCGATGAAGCAGATGTTTTTCTGGAACTCTCTTGCTTTCTCCATGATCCAGTGAATGTTGGCAGTTTGATCTCTGGTTCCTCTGCCTCTTTGAAACCCAGCATGTACATCTGGAAGTTCTTGGTTCACATATTGCTGAAGCCTAGTTTGAAGGTTTTGAGAATAACCTTGCTGGCACAAGAAATGAACAAGATGCTGTGGTGGTTTGAACATTTTTGACATTGCTTTTCTTTGAGACTGGAATGAAAACTGACCTTTGCCAGTCCTGTGGACAACTCCTGAGTTTTCCAAATTCGCTGACACATTGAGTACAGCACTTTAACGGCATCATCATCTTTTAGGATTTTAAATAGCTCAGCTGTAATTCTGTTACCTGCATTACCCTTGTTCCTAGTAATGCTTCCAAAGGCCCATTTATACTCCAGGATGTCTGGCTCTAGGTGAGTGACCACACTATCGTGGTTATCTGGGTCATTAAGTCCTTTTTTGTATAGTTCTTATGTGTATTCTTGCCACCTCTTCTTAGTCTCTCTTAGGTCCTTACCATTTCTGTCCTTTCCTTGCCTGGCCTGAAATGCTCCCTTGTTATCATCAGTTTTCTTGAAGATATCTCTAGTCTTTCCGATTCTATTGTTTTCTTTCATTTCTTTGCATTGTTCATTTAAGAAGGCTTTTCTATCTTCCTTCCTGTTCTCTGGAATTCTGCGTTCAGTTGGGTATATCTTTTCCTTTCTCCTTTGCCTTTTGTTTCTCTTCTTTTCTCAGCTATTTGTAAAGCCTCCTCAGACAACCACTTTACCATCTTGCATTGCTTTTTCTTTGGGTGGCTTTGGTCACTGACTACTGTACAATGCTTCTTTGGGATGATTTTGGTCACTGCCTCCTATATAATGTTACAAACCTCTGCTTCATACTTCTTCAGGCACTCTGTCTATCAGATCTAATCCCTTGAATCTATTTGTCCCTTCTACTGTATAGTCATAAGGAATTTGGTTTAGGTCATACCTGAATGGCCTAGTGGTTTTCCCTACTTTCTTCAATTTAAGCCTGAATGTTTCTATAAGGTGCTCATGATTTGAGCCATAGTCAGCTCCAGGTCTTGTTTCTGCTAAGTGTATAGAGCTTCTCCATCTTGAGCTGCAAAGAATACAATCAATCTGATTTTGGTATTGACCATCTGGTGATATTCATATGTAGAGCTGACTCTTGGGTTCTTGGAAAAAGGGTGTTTGCCATGACCAGTGTATTTGCTTGACAAAACTCTTGTTAGCCATTACCCTGCTTCATTTTGTACTCCAAGGCCAAACTTGCCTGTTACTTCAGGAATCTTTTGACTTCCTACTTTTGCATTCCAATTCTCTATGATGGAAAGGACATCTATTTTTGGTGTTCATTCTAGAAGGTGTTGTAAGTCTTCTTAAAACCAGTCAACTTCAGCTTCTTTGGCATCAGTGGTTGGGGCACAGATTTGGATTACTGTGATGTTGAATGGTTTGCCTTGGAAACGAAGAGATCATTCTGTCATTTTGAGGTTTCACCCCATTACTGCATTTTGGAGTCTTGTTGACTGTGAGGGCTACTCCATTTCATCTAAGGAATTCTTGCCTGCAGTAGTAGTTATAAAGGTCATCTGAATTAACTATGCCCTTTTAGTTCACTGATTACTAAGATGTCGATGTTCAGTCTCCATCTCCTGCTTGACCATGCCCAATTTACCTTGATTCATGGACCTAACATTCCAGGTTCCTATGCATTATTGTTCTTTACAGCATTGGACTTTACTTTCCCCACCAGGCACATCCACTTTGGCCCAGCTGCTTCATTCTTTTTGGAGCTGTTAGTAATTGGCCTTTGCTCTTCTCCAGTAGCATACTGGACATCTTCCAACCTGGGAGGCTCATCTTTCAGTGCCATGTGTTTTGCCTTTTCATACTGTTCATGAGGTTCTCATGGCAAGAATAAAGGAGTGGGTTGCCATTTCCTCCTTTGGTGGACCATGTTTTGTCAGAACTCTTCACTAGGACCTATCTGTCTTGGGTGGCCCTGCATGGTATGGCTCATAGCTTCATTGAGTTACACAAGCCCCTTTGCCATGGCAAGGCTGTGATCCATGAAGAGGACCATACTGTAGAATTATTTAAAGGTGGTACATATGAAGATACAGTCTGTGCAATACAATGGCTATTTCAAATTCAGTATAGAACCAACTATAGCTATTTCTCAGCTATTAACTCTTGTCCTGCTACTTACTAGCCACATAACTTTGGGTAAGTACTTAAATTCACGGGGTCTGTTTTTTATCCTGTGGTAAAATGTAAAGTCTTTTAAAAACATTAAAAATGGCTTATAAAGTAAATAAAATACCAGCATATAGGGAGATCATCATTATTTTTTACTGTTAGAGATGTCATGGAAAAAAGATTTAATCAAATAAAATTAACCCTTTGATATTATAATTTATCTTCCTTAGTTTATCTTATTTATAAAAAGGTAAAACAGGAAACAGGTTTGGAATAAATGAAAAGGAAAAAAGGAATAGAATGCAAAACTTCCACTAAAACAACTGCATGAAAATACAAGATTGCTTTCATGGCAATCACTTGTCAGATGTTGAAAGAGCTTGGATATAATAGGGCTGCAAATAAGCCAAAAAAAGCAAATCAACATGAAAACAGATAAAATATAAGAAATAGAATAAAGATCATATTGTAACCTCAGAGCACATAAGTAGTTCACGTCCCCCAGCATTCATATACACTTAATCAACCCACCTTCTTTCTACATGCAAGTTCTATTTGGTTCATCAGGAACTTTAACCCTCAGGCCAACACTGAAGGAAGAATTAACCTACTTATTGAACCCTTAGGCAGTGTTCATGGTCAGAAAGCCAGAAAGTATTTGAGGAACATACTGAAGTGATCTCAGCAATTTACTGCAGTATCCCACAACCACTGAAGGAAGAGATTAAAAGTGATATACTATTTTAAGAAAAAGTAGTCTAAACTTATTCCTTGGTTTAAGTTCTGCTGCCAAACGGAATTCTCAAAATACTTTGGAAGTGTAAATGAATTTAAGATCTATTTTAGGTAAACTATTTATTTTATGAAGAGAGGATAAAATATCACTTAAATATCACTTAATTTTAGGCGAGGAACATATCATTACTATTCACAGCCCAGCACACAAAAAAGCAATTTTGAATGACTAAGTTCAGTCTTAATCCAAACCATATTACAACAGTACAAACAAACTGGTAGATTAAAATGGGTTTGCACTCTAACATCGTAGTAACACCAAAAACAGCTGAATGTGAAATATACCCCTGAGAATAACTTGATTGTTAACAGCCAAACAAACACAAGCCCACAAATTTTCCCTTGCCCTTATTTGCTTCCTCAATCTGCCAATGTGCTAATTCAACTGCTGATCTGCTTTAATCCCAATGTTTAGTAGAACTTACAGTAAAGGAGTACGTCAAGGCTGTATATTGTCACCCTGCTTATTTAACTTCTATGCAGAGACATTATGAGAAACGCTGGACTGGAAGAAACACAAGCTGGAATCAAGATTTCCGGGAGAAATATCAATAACCTCAGATATGCAGATGATACCACCCTTATGGCAGAAAGTGAAGAGGAACTAAAAAGCCTCTTGATGAAAGTGAAAGGAGAGTGCAAAAGTTGGCTTAAAGCTCAACATTCAGAAAACAAAAGATCATGGTATCCGGTCTGATCACTTCATGGGAAATAGATGGGGAAACAGTGGAAACAGTGTCAGACTTTCTTTTTGGGGGCTCCAAAATCACTGCAGATGGTGACTGCAGCCATGAAATTAAAAGACGCTTACTCCATAGAAGAAAAGTTATGACCAACCTAGACAGCATATTCAAAAGCAGAGATATTACTTTGCCGACTAAGGTCCGTCTAGTCAAGGCTATGGTTTTTCCAGTAGTCATGTATGGATGTGAGAGTTGGACTGTGAAGAAGGCTGAGTGCTGAAGAATTGATGTGTTTGAACTGTGGTGTTGGAGAAGACTCTTGAGAGTCCCTTGGACTGCAAGGAGATCTAACCGGTCCGTTCTGAAGGAGATCAGCCCTGGGATTTCTTTGGAAGGAATGATGCTAAAGCTGAAACTTCAGTACTTTGGCCACCTCATGCAAAGAGTTGACTCATTGGAAAAGACTCTGATGCTGGGAGGGGTTGGGGGCAGGAGGAGAAGAGGATGACAGAGGATGAGGTGGCTGGATGGCATCACGGACTCGATGGATGTGAGTCTGAATGAACTCTGGGAGTTGGTGATGGACAGGGAGGCCTGGCGTGCTGCGATTCATGGGGTCGCCAGGAGTTGGACACGACTGAGTGACTGAACTGAACTGAACCTCCAGTTAGCTGATTTATTATATTGCCCTGCACTCTTCTTTCTCTCTATTAAAACATGGCTGATATCCACCTTGCTGAAAGTTCATGGTTAATACACTATCCTCTGGCAAGTTCACAGTTAATACACTATCCTCTGATATGGCCAGGTACTTCTTCCTCCAGTTAAGCAGAAGCTTATTAAAAATCACTTGTGTTTGTCTCCAACACTGTTTATGTACATTGCACTTGTTACTTTTATTACTTAATCTAGTCACCTGTATATAAGCTGACTCAATATGAGTGCAAAAAGAAAACTGTAGACTGTACAAACAAGAACAGCAACAAACTTAAGCTGAATGTTCTAAAAGGACTCAATAAAGAGGAAATTTAACTTGGATTTGGTGTGAATGAGACACTGGGAAAGACTGGAAGAAAACTTGTAAATATCTATAAGCATTCTGTATTAAAATTGTTTCAAATATCTTACTATCTCCAAAGAAATCAAAATGTGAAATCATGCCTTGTGCATTTAGTGTGTGATTTTGGTGAATGTGTTGAGAACACCATTCAATAACCTACACTCAAAAAAAGACCTTGCCAGCTTTATATCTGAGGGTGCTGCATGTGTGCTCAGTCATATCTGATTTTTTGCAACCGCATGGACTGTAGGCTGCCAGGCTCCTCTGTCCACAGAATTTTCCAGGCAAGAATACTGAAGGAGGTTGCCATTTCCTACTCCAGGGGATCTTCTTGACCCAGGGATGGAACAAGCATCTCTTGATTGGCAGGCAGATTCTTTACCACTGAGCCATCTAGGAAGTCTATCTGAGTACTGGTGAATAAAAACAATTTTATGTTTCAAAGAAAGTAAAATGTTTATTAACATTTTTATTAATCCCAGCTATAAATCAACTTTTTTGGTTAACTGACAAATTTGTTGCTGTTATTTAGTCACTAAGTCATGTCCAACTCTTGCAATCCCGTGGACTGTAGTCCACCACACTCCTCTGTCCATGGGATTTCCCAGGCAAGAATACTGGAGTGGGTTGCCATTTCCTTCCTCAGGGGATCTTCCCAACCCAGGGATCTTGCCTGCATCTTCTGCTTGGCAGGTGGATTCTTCACCAGTGAGCCACCTGGGAAGCCCTTTAATTGACCAACTACAGGCCCCCAATTGTATTAGTTAAGAGGATTCTACTCTGTTAATCTCAAGAACCTAAAGATTTGTAAATGAATTTCAAAGAGGAAGTAACAACAAGAACTAGAACTACTTGGGAAGGATAATAAATAGGAAGAGAAAGCAGGGTAATAACGTCCACGAAAACAGCTTTGAAAGGCAACAGAGACAATAGAAAGGATATTAAAAACAGAAATAGTAAATCGAAAGCAAGAAATAATTTAAAGTAACACCAAAGGATAGATTGATGTGAATCAAACTTGAAGATAAAATTATTAATTATTGGTTACAGTGAACAAAGTTCACTGAGAAATGGTCATTTAAACTATGATGTACTCAGTGTTTGGATAAAGATGGTAGAGTAAGAGGATATGAATGTCACCTCCCCAAAAGAACACATTAAATGTACACCAACATGTGGAATTCATTGAGACAGCTGGAGCTGTTGCCTTATATATTTTTTGTCCCCCTTCTATCTGTCCTATAAGGGTTCCAACTGCACATATCTTAGGCCACATGAAGTTGTCCAAAACTCGTTTCTCTGTCCATTATTTTTGTGTTACTTTTATTTCTGTGTGTCATTTTGGATAGTGTCTGTATATGTCTTGGAGTTGACTAATCTTTTCTTCTGAAATATCTAATCTGTCAGTCCCTGACATGGTATTCTTCATCTCAGATATGGTAGTTTTAGTCTCCTCAGATTCAATTAGAGTATTTTTTATTTTGTCTTTCATATCCACACCTAATATGTTCTCAATTTTTTCTAAGTTCTTGAATACATGGAATTCAGTTGTGGTGGCTGTTTTAATGTCTTCATCTATTAATTTTATCTTCTATGTCACTTTTTGCTTGATTTATTTCATTATAGGTTGCAAATATTTTTTCTCAGTCTATACCTTATTTTTTCACTATTTAACATTTCCATTACAATATCAAAAGTTTTTAATTTTTTCTAAAGTCCAACTTATCTTTTTCATTTATGGTCCAGGTTTCTTTCCCCTCTATCTATAAAACCTTTTGCCTAGTCCAAGGTCATAATGAATTATCTTAAACTCTCTTTAAGAATTTTTATAGTATTAGGTTTTTATTTTGTTTTACAATTCATTTAAAATTAACATTTACATTAAGTATGGGTAAAGGTATCTATTTATTTAGCTCTAGCATCAAATACTGGAGAGGGCAATGGCAACCCACTCCAGTACTCTTGCCTGGGAAATCCCATGGACGGAGGAGTCTGGTAGGCTGCAGTCCATGGGATCGCTAAGAGTCAGACACAACTGAGCGACTTCACTTTCACTTTTCACTTTCATGCATTGGAGGAGGAAATGGCAATCCACTCCATTGTTCTTACCTGGAGAATCCCAGGAACTGGGGAGTCTGGTTGACTGCCGTCTATGGGGTCGCACAGAGTGGGACGCAACTGAAGTGACTTAGCAGCAGCAGCATCAAATATTGAAAAGACTATTCTCTCTCCAGTGGGTTATCTTTGACCCTTTATCAAAAAGTTGTGTCTATTTCTGGGCTTTCTCTCCTGCTCCACTTGTCTTTGAGTGTATCCTTACCTCATCATTACATTGTTTTGATTACTGTGGCTCATTTTTCTACATTCATTAAGTTGATGATTTAAAAAAGTGATGATGATGATATGGTAAATCAAACTGGTTTTAGAATGTTGAACCAACCTTTCATCTATGGATTAAACCTGACTTGGTCATGGATTGTTTTTGCATATTATTCAACTCAATTTGTTAACATTTTAGTAAAGATTTTTGTGCTTATGTTTATGTGATGTGTTGGTCTGTAGTTTTCTGCTCTTACAGTTGCCTGGTTTTGGTATCAGAGTAATGCTGACTTTATGAGTTGGAAAAGGTTCCTTCCTTTTCTATTTCCTAAAAGAGGTTGTTTAGGACTGATATTATTTCTTCTTTAAATGTTGGAAGAACTTGCCAGTGAAACCATCTGGGCTGTGTTTTTTTAATAGGAAGGTATTTTTAACTACAAATTCAATTTCTTTAATAGACTGAAAACTATTTCAAGTTATTTCTTCTTGAATTCTAATAGTTTGTCTTTCAAGGAACTTCCCCATTTCAATTAGCTTATCAAATTTATTTACAAAGTTTTAATTTACTTATCCCATTTATCCATTTACTATCTGTCAGATCTATAGCAATGTCGCCTCTTCTATGCTTGGTCTTGATAATCTGTGTCTTCTCATTTTTTTTCTTATTCAGTCTGGCTAGATGTTAAAAAATTTTTGTATTCTTTGTGAAGAACCAGCTTTTGGGTATGTTGATTTTTCCCTGCTTCTGCTGCTTAGTCGCACAGTCGTGTCTGACTTTCTGAACATGTGTTTGAACACAGGCTCCTGTGTTTAGGGGATTCTCCAGGCAAGAATACTGGAGTGGGTTGCCATTTCCTTCTCCAGGGAATCTTCCCAATCCAGGNTGGGTATGTTGATTTTTCCCTGCTTCTGCTGCTTAGTCGCACAGTCGTGTCTGACTTTCTGAACATGTGTTTGAACACAGGCTCCTGTGTTTAGGGGATTCTCCAGGCAAGAATACTGGAGTGGGTTGCCATTTCCTTCTCCAGGGAATCTTCCCAATCCAGGGACTGAACCTGAGTCTCCTCTGAGCCACTGATTTTTCCTTACTGTTCTCAATTTCACCAGTTTATGTTCTTATCTTTATTATTTCCTTTTCTTCTTGTTTTGGGCCTAATTTATTTCCTTAAGATACTTAGATTATTGGTTAAAAACTTTTTGGTTTCTAAAGTAAGGCATTAAAGCTTATTCCTCTGTACTTCTTTAGTTGCATCTTACAAATTTTCTAATGTGTTTTTATTGTTATTCAATAGAAAATTTTCCTAATTTCCCTGTGACTGCCTCTGTGATCCATGTGTTTAAATGCCAAAAATTTGGGTTTTTCCAGATATCTTTCTGTTATTGATTTTTAGTTTAGTTTAGTCAGAAAAAATATTTTGCCCAACTTCAGTAATTTTAATTTTTTAAATGAACCAGAAAATGGTTTATCTTTGTTTACATTCCAAGTATATTTAAAAAAATTATTTTGTTTTTGTTAGGTGGAATGTTCTTATTTTTATTTTCTTAAATGGCTATTAAGTTTTTGAAAATAAAACTTCACTAAAATTTCTTCTTAGAAAAAAGTATGTCACACAAAGTTGGATTCAGAAATCTGATGGTTCAACATATAAGTTGATTTTGAAAAATCAAAAATTATTTTATTAAAAATTTTATAATGGTAAGTAGTTCTCAATATGAACTTAATGATGTACATACAATTAATAATGACATAAGAGACCAAGCACCAGAAATAGATGCAAATAAGGAATAGGTTACCCCTTCACATGCTTACCTTCTGATCTGTTCCCAGGATGATCCAATGACCCATCATTTGTACTGTAGCCACACTAGTTTTATTATAGTTCTTCCAAGCAACCATGATCTTTTCTTATCTCAGGAGTCACTGAATATATTCTCTGCATGGAGAATACTTTCTTCCTCTTTTGTCTAATTTCTCTTCAGCTTTCAGAACTGATCTTGAATTCACTTTCCTCAGGAAGCCTTTCCTGATATGCTCTTCAAAGTTTAGGTCCTGCTAGTATACACTTTCACGGCACCCAGTACTTCTCTTTCACAGACCTTGTTATGTCTGAAATGAAAGGCCAGATTAGTCAGATTATTAAAGATGTTATGACTTCTCGAAAGGTAGAGAATTATCTCAGAAAAGTCTCCAAAATGAGACATGGACTGACCAACTGAACTGACTTAACTAAAACTGAATGTAATTTCCTTCTTGAAGACTTCTTTGAAAGCAGAATTATGCCTTCAGAAGAATAATGAATGTCTCAGTCTTCCATATTACATATCTAAAACATCCAAGAGGCTATAATTTATAAAATGTTGTTCACAGCAGGGCACACAAAATCAACCAAAATGAGAAATTTCATTTCTCTGTCTTCATAGATCCAGATAAGCTATCTGTTTTTCTAAGACATTGCTTGCCATAGAAAGGAAAATCCATATACAAATGGCAAGTTTGGCTCAAGTAACTTTTCTTTTCCAAATCGAGTCTAAAAATTAATGATTTAGAATTCAGTAATTTCTTGTAAACTTTTAGTCAAAGAATTTGGTTGAAAGGAGTGAAAGGAAAAATCTTCATTTTCATAAACATTTGGAACCTTGATTTCTTTTAAATAGCATTCAATATTACTAGGGAACACTTGTAGGAAAATATATAGAGCTTTCTTGGCAATGGAGTTGGAAGAGCTGCCTTCCCCATGTCTCTTGACTCACTTTGTAAATTGTGTGAAATACTTTTAGACAGACACTGGCACTCATAAATTATACAACTCATCTGCATATTCCAGTCATGAAACATTATGCAAAGTGATATGATTTGCATAATGGATTCCTCTTGTCGCTTCACTTGCTCCGTGCTTTTAAAAAACAAAATGAAATAAAATGAAAGCATGAAAAGGTGAAAGCATTAAGTTCCCAGCCTTCCCTGTCTCCTTCCCAACTATAGTATCAATTGCTTTTATTTTGTACAGGGTACTGGGGTGAAGGGAAAACAAAAATCTACACATACAAGCAAAAAAGAAAAGAACATTCATATGAATTTCATTTTTGATTACAAGGTACCTACTTTCTTAGTAAAATTCTTCACCATAAATAACTCATTTAAGTCAAGAGGAACAGTAACAAAACAAAACACTGATATATAGAGAGAAAGTTTATGGAACTTTTTCCTTAAAAAAAATCTTTTTCTTTGCCTGTGATATTTAGGGGAGGCTAGCCTTCCTCTTTATGACTTAAAAAAAAAGGACCAGGTATTTGCTTATTAATGGAAA
The DNA here is from genome assembly GCA_006410675.1 of Oreotragus oreotragus. NCBI lineage: Eukaryota > Metazoa > Chordata > Mammalia > Artiodactyla > Bovidae > Oreotragus > Oreotragus oreotragus. The sequence continues at coordinate 304,565 of SJYX01017633.1, read as the reverse complement.
AAAACATACTATGGATGAAATAAATGGTCTGGGGGAGGGTTTCCTCCCTAAAAAGAACTTCTGAAGGGTTTCCCTGTTTTTGAAAAACAAACGGAGAAGACAGAGTTGTGCCTTGATTATTTAACAAAATACAGAATGGCTGTATATAGTGTAAGGATGAGGCAGTACCAACCACGTCGACTTCTATCGGCTCTACTCCAATAAGCAGGCAACGCTCCTCAGCAGTTGCTAGTTTTGCTGCGGGCTTTCCCTGCCCCCCTGCTTTGCACCAGTGCGAAAGGCAGAGTGTGCCAAGCGGCTGGCGTCTGTACCCTGTGGGAAAAGTTAACTGTAATTCTTCGGCTTTTAAAATCAATTAACCCGTGTGTTAATTAACGTCAAGTCGACGGGAGGAGGAGGAGAAGAAGAAGGGGAGGGAGGGAGAAAAGAAAAAAAGCTGCAAGGGCGGATGGCAGAAGAGTTGGCACCGTGCCATCCATTCAGGGGCAACGCCACAGTTTCGTGCGATAGCAGCAGCGGGTATATGTTACGGGGGCCCTGTATGCGGGCCAGACAGTGCGGTAAAGCCAAGGGAGATTATCCAGACCCCCAGGAGCGAACAGCGAGCAGCAACCGAAGGCGCAAGTGCCAGGATTACAGCCTGGGCTGCTCCAACCACGAGCCCTTCCTCGGACCCAGGGACTTGGCTACTTGGGGTTTGGGGATCTTCCACACCAAAGAGGCACAAAGCTGGCTTTAATCACTTGTTTTCCTTTAAACTTGATTCTGCCGCATTGGAGTCGGCACAGCGGATGCTTTCACACCCAGCAAGACAAAGGCCGTTGTCTCCGCCATGACACTGTTCCGTTCCAAGCAGAGGCCGGGATCCTGGACTCCTTGAAAAATCAAAAGAAACAAGGAAAACAAACAACAAATGCAGCAACAAACAAAAACTTAACAGCCACAAAATCTGTGTACCCATTTGCCCACGCCAGGGGTGAGCTGGGCATCTGTTACAGCAGAAGGGCGCTTTTCTGGGGGGGGCACGCTGTTGGCTTGTTTGCTATTCAACTTCGTTTATAATTAACTTAAAAAAAAACACCATTCAGCCTAGTCAACAACAAACAAAGAGAAAAAGCAGACATCGGAAGAGAAATGCCATAGGAAGCGGCATGAATGCATGCCACAGCCGGTGCCACTTGCCATTCGGAAACCTCAGGGAGAGGTGCCAATTCTACAGCTCGGAAGAAGGCAGAGAAGGCAGCAGAAAGATCTACAGGCAGAAATCATAAGGAAAGAACAACGCTTCTACAAGCCTGGATTGCGATTGCACGGCAGCTTCTGCTGGGAGGAGAGGGAATATTCAAATGGAGATATAGATGGGTATAAATTAAAAGATGGGCACTTATCGACTGCATATAGACACATGTGTAAGGTTGTATGTATATATAAATACACTTATTTTCAGGCAGTTTAAATGTTTAGAGGTGTGTCTGTTCTGGGGTTGGAAGTATGGGTATGTATATAGATAGGTGTATATGTTTATGCATATACACATGTGGGATGTGTGTATGTGTGAGTAAAAGGAGAGGAAGATGGAGAAAGAGACAGAAGGAAACGTGTGTATGTGCATGTACGTGTGTGCATACATCCCACTTTTTTTGACCCAGGTATACACAGGAGACAAAATAAAAATCATACTCCAGCAGCAAGCAGGCAGAGATTTATCTACGTTCACTGCTATCACCAGGGAGATGAATGGGGCCGATCCGAAGCCCTTTTACAGGATCCACTATGGGAGTGGAGGAGGAGGAGGGATGCCACACAGACATGCACAAACTTGAAGGCAGAGTGCTTTGGAAGGTGCTATTTAGGAAACCCTGGTGGCATAACACAGGGGAGAAAAAGGGTTGAAAGAGGCTTGTTTCTCTCTATGTTTTAGGTTTTTTTTTTTAATCTGAAAAAGGGTTTCAGGAAACGACTGGTACTTACGTTGTCTGCGTTGCTGTGGATCCTGAAAGGTGTTCTGTTGGCACCCGGCGCTGAGCCAGGGGCAGCCACTGGAAACAAAAGAGAGAGACAAAAAAATAAATAAATAAAGTCATTCAATGGGAATATTAATTGCTGCTCTTGTGGATTTTACAAAACACACAAACTGTTTTTTCTTTCTTTTTTTTTTTTTTTAATGTGGATTGGCGCGTGTCCCTCTCGCCTGGAATATACAAGTAGTATGGGATTTACAGCCCAGTACAGGACTCAGGATTAACCGCGCTGGCATCTTTTGGGCATATTCTTCCTTTTAATGAATGAGCTTTCGCTGTTAATGAGGAATAATCGTTTGGCTAATGAGCTTTGAAACATTAAGAGAAAAGAGGTTTTTTTTTTTCTTTTCCGTTAATCACTCTGGTGCGACTGCATGGATGGATTACAAAAGACAGCGATAGGAATGCAGTACAAAGGGGGGGAACTTCTCCTGGAGAGGGAGAAGCACCAAGATGGGTGATGTGTCTCTGCGTCTTTCCTTCCTTCTCTCTCTTTCACTCTCTACCAACTGCTATGGGTTTCCATAACTCCGCAATCAAAGTGGATGGTCTGGGAAGGATTATTACAAAGAGTGAAGCCTCCGCTGTTAATGTCTCCAGTGTTTAATCATCATACAGTAGAATGGTTTTATGCATATTTCATTTGCATATCATTAAACCATGTTAGCAAGGGGCGTTCAGAGCCAGGAGAAGTACAAAGTTGGGGAGAGAGGGAAGAAAAAAAGGTCCCTATGATGCTTATCTTCAAACGGGGACTTGTTCCATGATCTGTCTTCTACTTTTGCTAAAATCATTATGACTTGGAAACCTTTGAAGTTGGATACAACCTTGGATTCTTCTAATTCCTGCAGAGCGGTATATTTTTAAAAACAGCAGAAATGTTCCTGTACTAGACAATTAAAGGAATATAAACTCCAGTGGGTTGAAACTAGTAGCTCTTTGGGGGATGCAGTGGCACAGGCTTCTACAAATACCAACACTTAAAAAAGATAAAGAGCGTCATATTAAAACAAAGAAAATGAAGACTCTCCAGTATTAACGTGTGGATTATATTTGTTTCTTTTGGGGGGTAATGAACTAAAGAGAATGAAGAAGCCATCGGTAATTTATCCCTTCATTAATGAACAGTCACCTTTTTGTATGTGTTTGTTTTTGTTCTTTCGTTCTGAAGAGGGATGTTGTCACTTTTGAAGCGATTAGTCAATTATTCTGTTGCTCTGATCTTTTTACCCTGCAACCGACAGGAAAGAAAGGTGGTGGTTAGGGAGTAGTGTGTATTGGAAGGATTTGTGGGGAGAGAAGGAATACAGTGAGTTCTTTGTAGATCTAATACATGCACAACATATTAATTGGGAGCTTTTAAAGCTCCCTCAATAGGCTATTTCATTCCTGGTAAAACAGCAGCTGGTTAGCCACTGTTGGTGACTCTTCAGATATCACTCTAAGTATTTTTATTCTGTCGCTGCTGTTATTGTCGCCTTGTTTTGTTTTTCCTCAGTCAAGATGAGACTATAATGTCATCCATCCCATCTTTATTGAGTGTCTTCTCTTCTCTATCTTCTTCACTTCCAATTTCCAATCTGTAAAACAGTGTTGCTTAATACTGAATTCTGATACACAGTCTAACTGGCACAAGTTGATTTGGAAATGAGATGCTGTTTTATATTTAAATTATCCCCACTCCTCCCTTATCCTTCCAAGCTTTGTCTCTGCTATGAATATTCAGATGAGGCATGATGTGATTACACTGTACAATTACTCCTATCCATGGTGGTGGCAGGGGCTGCTGGGGAGGCAGGGAGCCAGACAACCTCCAGGCCAATTCAGAGTTTGTTTTTGGTGTTTTTCCTGTCTCCTTCGCACTGCAGCACATGCAGATGTCGCTGTTGTTCTTTATAAAGCCCTAATGATATGCAAAAGCATAACTACTTGGTTTGGATGCAGAGCATCAATGAAATATTATGGATGTCTTTAAGAACGGGGGAGAGAAAAATCCTGACTGAAGGAATGTCCACATAAATTATTTTTATTTAAATGAATTCAAAGGATAGGGTGAGAGCAAGTCAGAAGGAGTCACATGGAAAACATGCATACCATTAATATGCATAAAGAGTTTTCACTGTGGAGAAGAACCTCCTCACTGCAGCTCATGGGACAAACTGGCTCATTAGGAAATAGCTCAGAGCGACTACAACACTTTGCTATTTCCATTTTTTCCCTTATATTAAATAAAGAGTCAGACTGATGTGTTTTCTTTGCATGGCAGCATCGAGATGGAGCCAGTCTGTGAAATCTGCTGCCCAAATAGCATTTTAATGGAAACTGGAACTAAACAAGGGCATGGATTTGGAAGGGAGGGGAGAAGAAAGAATATATGAAGAGGAGTATTTCAGAGCCACAGCATAATACTTTGTAGTACAGGTTTTCAGAAACCATCTTTGGTTCCTCATTAGTCTCAGACGGGGCTCCTGTTAAGGGAAGCTGTTGGGGTTTATCAAGATGAGCACCGAGACAGGCCCTTCTAGGTCTGTGGCTGAGGAAACAAGCGGCAACTTGGTGCCTGCCCCCCTGCAGCTGTCTACGGCTCGGAAGCCAAATCACAGCTACTCCCAATTTGGGATTCAGTAAAGTGCCTCCTAGTCCAGGTATTTGTGACAGAGGGAAAGCTTGGTGCTATCACAGTATATGTTGCTAAGGAGTAGATGGAATCATCTGGGGCAGGCCTGATACTGTTGGTGCTGGTTAATTCTCAGAGTGAAGATTACTGTGTTTTCTAACATTTTCAGGATATTAAAATGATCAGTGTATATTAGTGCATGTTTATGATGAACAGAGAGGAGCAAATAGTGAATGAACCTATTGAGTGGATTCAGAACTGATAAAATATTTGGAATATTACTAATGGCCTCGATGAATTCATAAAGGAAAACTAAGCAAGAAGCAGAATTCAGAAAAAAAGAGATTTCATTACTTCCCTTAGTCAGGTGTACTTTAATAATTCATATTAAAATAATTTTATATCTCTGTTTAAATTACCAAAAGAAAGACAGTTTTGCTTTGGTTTGTATATCAGCACAGATTTCTATTTGGTGGCATGATGTTGACCTGAAACTGGTCTCTATTTATCATTATGAGCAGGTAAAGTGAAAGTGAAAGTGAGCAAGTAAGCGTGTTCTAAATTCTGTTGCTTTTTGCCCATTCATTTCCCAAACTTCCACTTATGAGTGTCCTTTATAACACATACACACATACTCACACTCTCAACTGCCAAACTACAGAGTACAATGAATTAATGTGGCAAAACTACAGAGTACAATGAATTAATGTGGAGAATGGCTATTTAATCTGAATCAGGCCCTTAAACTTCTTATTTTTTCTGTCTCTGTTGACAGTATTATGGGTATTAAATATTGAAACAAATCATGTTAAGAATTTAGCACAGTATTTGCATATAACAACACTAACAATGTTAGATTTTATCTTTGCTATGTTATTTCAGTGTATTGATTGGTATTAGAGAGAAATAAGGTAAAGGAAATAATATTTACTATTTACTGCTACTACTAAATAGTAATGCAGGTAAAAGATTTAGTGAGAAAGCATTAAATGGGGCTTCTGTGGTAGCTCAGATGGTAAAGAATCTGCCTGCAATGCAGGAAACCTGGGTTTGATCCCCAAGTTGGGAAGATTCCTGGAGGAGGAAATGGCAACCCACCCAGTATTCTTGTCTGGAGAACTCCATGGACAGAACATGGGGTCCCAAAGAGTGAGACATGACTGAGCAACTAATACTTTTACTTTTCATGGCAGACAGATTGTGATTTATCAATAATCAAAAGTCAAACTACAGCTCATATTAATGCAGTTCATAATATACCTGTGAAAGTATTCCTTTAAAAATGTATGTGTAATTCTGAAATGATGATCATGGCACATAGTATATAAGTCTAATAAGAGAGTCCTATCCTGTTTGCTGTGGAGGGCTATGGGAACTGAGAGGAGGGCTGTGGGAGCTGAGAGGTGCTCATTACTTACCACATTGACAGGCAATTCCAACTTTCAGTCTTTTAAAAAAAGATAGTTTTGAATAGGTAATATGATATATTAACTATTTTAAACATTTCATGCAAAGATGGGCTCGATAAAGGACAGAAATGGTCTGGACCTAACGGAAGCAGAGGTTATTAAGAAGAGGTGGCAGGAATACACGGAAGAACTGTACCAAAAAGATCTTCACAACCCAGATAATCATGATGATGTGATCACTCATCTAGAGCCAGACATCTTGGAATGTGAAGTCAAGTGGGCCTTAGAAAGCATCACTACGAACAAAGCTAGTGAAGGTGATGGAATTCCAGTTGAGCTGTTTTAAATCCTGAAAGAAGATGCTGTGAAAGTGCTGCACTCAATATGCCAGCAAATTTGGAAAACTCAGCAGTGGCCACAGGACTGGAAAAGGTCACTTTTCATTTCAATTCCAAAGAAAGGCAATGCAAAAGAATGCTCAAACTACTGCACAATTGCACTCATCTCTCATGCTAGTAAAGTAATGCTCAAAATTATCCAGGCCAGGCTTCAGCAATACATGAACTGTGAACTCCCTGATGTTCAAGCTGGTTTTAGAAAAGGCAGAGGAAGCAGAGATCAAATTGTCAACATCCGCTGGATCATGGAAAAAGCAAAAGAGTTCCAGAAAAACATCTATTTCTGCTTTATTGACTATGCCAAAGCCTTTGACTGTGTGGATCACAATAAACTGTGGAAAATTCTGAAAGAGATGGGAATACCAGACCACCTGACCTGCCTCTTGAGAAATCTGTATGCAGGTCAGGAAGCAACAGTTAGAACTGGACATGGAACAACAGACTGGTTCCAAATAGGAAAAGGAGTACATCAAGGCTGTCTGTTGTCACCCTGCTTATTTAACTTCTGTGCAGGGTACATCATGAGAAACGCTGGACTGGAAGAAACACAA
>SJYX01017633.1:240675-287074 GCA_006410675.1 Oreotragus oreotragus | reverse complement strand
CTTAAAGCTCAATATTCAAAAAGCTAAGATGATGGCATCTCGTCCCATCATTTCATGGCAAATAGATGGCGAAACAGTATTAGACTGTATTTTGGGGGGCTCCAAAATCACTGCTGATGGTGACTGCAGCCATGAAAGTAAAAGACACTTACTCCTTGGAAGAAAAGTCATGACCAACCTAGATAGCATATTGAAAAGCAGAGACATTACTTTGCCAACAAAGGTCCATCTAGTCACGGCTATGGTTTTTCCAGTGGTCATGTATGGATGTGAGAGTTGGACTGTGAAGAAAGCTGAGCACCGAAGAATTGATGCTTTTGATCTGTGGTGTTGGAGAAGACTCTTGAGAGTCCCTTGGACTGCAAGGAGATCCAACCAGTCCATTCTGAAGGAGATCAGCCCTGGGATTTCTTTGGAAGGAATGATGCTAAAGGTGAAACTCCAGTACTTTGGCCACCTCATGTGACGTGTTGACTCATTGGAAAACAGTCTGATGCTGGGAGGGATTGGGGGCTGGAGGAGAAGGGGACGTCAGAGGATGAGATGGCTGGATGGCATCACCTACTTGATGGACGTGAGTTTGAATGAACTCCGGGAGTTGGTGCTGAACAGGGAGGCCTGGCGTGCTCTGATTCATGGGGTCACAAAGAGTCATAACGGACTGAGTGACTGAACCAAACTGATATATAGGTCTTTAGTTTCTTTAAGTAGATATATTCCTAAGTATGTTATTCTTTTCATTGCAATGGTGAATGGAATTGTTTCCTTAATTTCTCTATTTTCTCATTATTAGTGTATAGGAATGCAAATGATTTCTGTGTTGATTTTATATCTTGCAACTTTACTATATTCATTGATTAGTTCTAGTAATTTTCTGGTGGAGTCTTTAGGGTTTCGAGATGTGCTTTTCTTTATATTTATCCCACTTAAGATACATTTGACTTCATATCATTTCACTCTTTTAGAAATTATTATCAGTTGGAATGCTACTTTTATTAATCTCTCTCTTTTCCTTGTAGGATTTCAATTACATGCTAGACATTTTCAACATGTTTCATATGTATTTTATGCCTTTCATTTTTCATCTTCTTAGCTCTTCATGCTGTGGCTTGACTATTTTTTACTGATCTATCATATAATAATACTCTCTTCATCTGTTTCCAAACTGCTGTTAAATGTATTTATAGATGCTTCAATTTCAGTTATTATATTTTCAGTTTTAGAATATTCTTTAATTTTTTGTGTGAGTTGTTCTTTTGTTCTTCAAAATATTGTCAGTTTGGAGTTAAGGAGTTATTTCTGATAACTCCAATATCCTCTGAAGAAAATGCACCCTATCATCTGGGAAGCAATAGGGCAGAACAAATGCAGATCACCCAAATGCAAGAGAATAAGTTACAGTTAGACTATAGTCTTTGTAAGCCTCTGATTACATCTAGTTCACTTTATCTCCCAGGTCCCATTTCCTTGACAGATTCTGAACGGCAGTTTTTGTCTTTCCAGCACTGTAAGAATACTGAAAGCTTCCTTTGGCTTTCATCAGTTTTCTGCTCGGTTTCTTAGTTTCTTATCCTAGGCAAAGAAAACTGAAAGTCTGAGAAGTTCTCTGAAAAAATTCCATCTAAAAGTAAGTGAAGACATTTGTTCTCTGTGAACATGTATTTATTCCTAGTGATCAAAATTCCATTTTCCAAGTGCTTACAACAATAACTTTTAAGTAATTGATTTTAAAATCAACACATTTCTAGAAAATTAGGGAAATGTCCCCTCTTATTCAGGTTTTTGACACCTCTTCCAATCTGTATATTTTCTCAAAAACATCTGGAGTTCCTTAAGATTGACCGAAAATTCTCACAGTACCTCTGAAAGTAACATCTCTGGGATATGAGACTTGAATTCCAACAATTAGCATTCTTTCTTCATCTTTTTGCCTAATCTTGGGCTATAATCCCCAATAACAAATGCCATTACCTTCTTTCTTATCTAAAAGTCTTTTTTATTGACTGGGAAGGTAGAGAAAAATAATTTAGAGAATAACTGTCTCTCTCTCTCTGTCTATCCCTCCTACTCTCTTTTTCAGTCATTTCTTAACAGAAGATAAAAATCCTGCAGCAAGTCTCTCTCATTTACTTTTCCCTGGAAGCAACTCTCAAATTATCTCCCTTACATGTCCTTTCTTATATCCTTTATACACAATCATAGTGATGCTTTCTAAGGCCCACTTGACTTCACATTCCAAGATGTCTGGCTCTAGATCAGTGATCATGTGTGAGATGAGTGCAATTGTGCGGTAGTTTGAGCATTCTTTGGCATTGCCTTTCTTTGGAATTGGAATGAAAACTGACCTTTTCCAGTCCTGCGGCCACTGCTGAGTTTTCCAAATTTGCTGGCATATTGAGTGCAGCACTTTCACAGCATCATCTTCCAGGATTTGAAACAGCTCAACGGGAATTCCATCACCTCCACTAGCTTTGTTCGTAGTGATGCTTTCTAAGGCCCACTTGACTTCACATTCCAAGATGTCTGGCTCTAGATTAGTGATCACATCATCATGATTATCTGGGTCATGAAGATCTTTTTTGTACAGTTCTTCCATGTATTCTTGCCACCTCTTCTTAATATCTTCTGCTTCTGTTAGGTCCATACCATTTCTGTCCTTTATCGAGCCCATCTTTGCATGAAATGTTCCCTTGGTATCTCTAATTTTCCTGAAGAGATCTCTAGTCTTTCCCATTCTGTTGTTTTCCTCTATTTCTTTGCATTGATCACTGAAGAAGGCTTTCTTATCTCTTCTTGCTATTCTAGTTTATGAAGGGACCTCAAAAGCTCTGATGAAAGAGTTGTGCCCCTATATGTGAGAAGCCTGCACAGCATCTGGCATCATCTCAGCCATTAGGAACACATTTCATGTATTAGTGTCCTGTGATCTCTGACACAAATTAGCATCTGGGAGGATCCCACATACTGTGCAGCAACTAAGCCTGTGTGCGTCACACTCTCAAGCCTGTGCTCTGGAGCCCACTCACTACCACTGCTGAAGCCCACATGCCCTACAGCTGGTGCTGCACAACAAGATAAGCCACCACAGTGAGAGCCCCCACACACAGGAGCAAAGGGTAACCTCCACTCTACACAACCAGAGAAAAGCCCGCACAGCGATGAAAACCCTGCACAGCCAAAAACAGCCAAGTAAACGNTGTGCTCTGGAGCCCACTCACTACCACTGCTGAAGCCCACATGCCCTACAGCTGGTGCTCCACAACAAGATAAGCCACCACAGTGAGAACCCCCACACACAGGAACAAAGGGTAACCTCCGCTCTACACAACCAGAGAAAAGCCCACACAGCGATGAAAACCCAGCACAGCCAAAAACAGCCGAGTAAACAAGGTAAAATTATTTAAAAGACACAGAAATGTGTTCTTTCTCAGTTCGGAAAGCCAGACATCAGAAAGCAGTTTCAGAAAGCTGAAATCAAGGAGTAGGCCGACCCGTGCTTCCTCCCTAGGTTCTCGCAGCTCCTGGTAGCTGCTTGCATGCCTTGGCTTGTGGCCACATCACTCAGGCTCTGCCTGTAGGATCACAGCACCTGCTCCTCTTCTGTGACAAATCTCCCTCTGCCTCCCTCTTCTAAGGACATGTCTGATGTCATTTAGGACCCATCCAGACAGTCCACGATAACTTCTCCTGCTTAAGATCTGTACTGCAATCATATCTGCAAAGTTCCTTTGATTATAGCAAGCAGACCTAGCATTGTCTGTGTAGCATAACTTTCTGATGTTAGTAAAAACAAAACTGGAAACTTGAAATTAAATCATGCCAAGGTTTTGATACACTTGCCATAATATACGAATGAAACACATCAAAACAGTGATATGAAGCGTTCAGATTCTCAGATGTTTATTGCACGGGTTTTGTTTAGTTTGCGTATTTCTTTTTTTCAGTGAGTATATGGCATATTGCCCTCCTCAAACATGTGGCTACCTTTGTTGTATTGGCATAATCAGTGACTTTTCAGTATAGCATTTGGGCAAGTTTTATCCGCAAGCAACACTTTCAGTTAATAAAGTTTTAAACATCATGTAAGGTTGACAATATTATTTTCTATATTTGTAAGTTGCTAGGGGAACACAAGAGAAAAAATTCTGTAACTGTGTGGCAATGGATATTAACTATTAACTAGATCAAATTGCCAACACCCGCTGGATCATGGAAAAAGTAAGAGAGTTCCAGAAAAACATCTATTTCTGCTTTATTGACTATGCCAAAGCCTTTGACTNGAAAATTCTGAAAGAGATGGGAATACCAGACCACCTAACCTGCCTCTTGAGAAATCTGTATGCAGGTCAGGAAGCAACAGTTAGAACTGGACATGGAACAACAGACTGGTTCCAAATAGGAAAAGGAGTATGTCAAGGCTGTATATTGTCTCCCTGCTTATTTAACTTATATGCAGGATTTACATATACAAATGGTGATTTAAAGTCAGCATTAGCACTATTGGTTTTTAGTTATTCTCAAGCTTGATACAGACTTCCTGGACATGAAACAACAGACTGGTTCTAAATAGGAAAAGGAGTACATCAAGGCTGTATATTGTCACCCTGCTTATTTAACTTATATACAGAGTACATCATGAGAAACGCTGGGCTGGAAGAAGCACAGGCTGGAATCAAGATTGCTGGGAGAAATATCAATAACCTCAAATATGCCGATGACACCATCCTTATGGCAGAAAGTGAAGAGGACCTAAAAAGCCTCTTGATGAGAGTGAAAGAGGAGAGTGAAAATGTTGGCTTAAAACTCAACATTCAGAAAACAATCTCATCACTTCATGGGAATTAGATGGGGAAACAGTGGAAACAGTGTCAGACTCTATTTTGGGGGGCTCCAAAATCACTGCAGATGGTGACTGCAGCCATGAAATTAAAANGGAGAGTGAAAATGTTGGCTTAAAACTCAACATTCAGAAAACAATCTCATCACTTCATGGGAATTAGATGGGGAAACAGTGGAAACAGTGTCAGACTCTATTTTGGGGGGCTCCAAAATCACTGCAGATGGTGACTGCAGCCATGAAATTAAAAGATGCTTACTCCTTGGAAGAAAAGTTATGACCAACCTAGATAGCATATTGAAAAGCAGAGACATTACTTTGCCAACAAAGGTCCATCTAGTCAAGGCTATGGTTTTTCCAGTGGTCATGTATGGATGTGAGAGTTGGACTGTGAAGAAAGCTGAGCGCCAAAAAATTGATGCTTTTGAACTGTGGCATTGGAGAAGACTCTTGATAGTCCCTTGGACTGCAAGGAGATCCAACCAGTCTATTCTAAAGGAGATCAGCCCTGGATGTTCTTTGGAAGGACTGATACTAAAGCTGAAACTCCAGTACTTTGGCCACCTCATGAGAAGAGTTGACTCACTGGAAAAGGCTCTGATGCTGGGAGGGATTGGGGTCAGGAGGAGAGGGGGAAAACAGAGGATGAGATGGCTGGATGGCATCACGGACTCGATGGAAGTGAGTTTGAGTGAACTCCGGGAGATGATGATGGACAGGGAGGCCTGGTGTGCTGCGATTCATGGGGTCACACAGAGTCGGACAAGACTGAGAGACTGAACTGAACTGAACTGAAGCTTGATACAATTATATATTTGATGTAGAAACTGAGTGTGTGGAAATAGCAGAAAAACTCTCATTGGAAGCTACTACTTACTATAAAGTTTGTGTAAGTATAAAAGGCTATGATATTATCCTCTATTTCTTATTTCTCATTGTGTAGTACTCATCCTTCAGTGTTGAAAAAGCATGCTACTTTCATTAAAGATGAACCCAGCTACCTACATTACCAGGAACTTCCTGAATGGTTCATGAACTGAGGCTCAGGATGACAACCACAAAAAGAAAAACATTACTTCCAGCAGTTTCATTTAACACAGGGGATCACATCAAATCTGTGGCTGTAAATAAGTCCCCTTATAAGAATGAGTTCAATTTTATGAGAAGTTGGTCTTTCCCCAGGCTTGATGGGATGTAGCATTTAAGATGTCAGAGAGTGTCTGCCCTCCGGAAATCGGTGGCAACTGCAGGCCAGCCTTTTGGGAAGGACTTACCATTTTCCAATAAAATATCTGACAGACTGGATCCTGCAGATTAAAATCTCCCTAAAGATAGAAGAAGGCAAATGTGATGTTGTTGTGTTATTTACTGTATATTGCTGCAATAATGACTTGATAAAAACTCAGTTCAGTTTCCTCACTAATGCAGATATTTTATGATATGAAAATGGAAAAGAAAAGTACAGAATGGTGTGTGATAGTGTTGACAGCATGATACAATGAACCTGGAAAGATGGACATGCTCCCAAATGTTATAATTAATTGAGGTATGAGTGGTAGAACAGGCATAGAGTTTTATCTCTTAACAATGCATTTTAGTAATGTTTCATTGTCAACTCTACCAGGAACAATATGCTGGAAGGTTAAAAATACCTCAATAAAATAATAATTTATGCTTCTGAAATCATTATATATATATATATATTCTTAAGAACTTTTTAAAAATAAAGTGATAGATATTTGAACATGTAAATTTATTTTATTGTTTTTTTCTTTCAGTATTAACTGTCTGATTAATTTTTAAGTTGCTGTTTTCAGGACATTTGTATCCATGTGGTGGTAATGTGATATTTTGGAACAAGGTCACAGATAAATGCTGACAGATAAAATCCAGAAATAAATTATTCCTAATGGCACAATATGAAAAAAGAATATTTTTTAAAACATTAACATCTAAGAAAGCTTAGAACAATCTTCTTGTCTCAAAATGCATTTTAAAAAATTACACTGTGTAGTTGAATATTGACATTTTATTATTTAGTAAAGTCCCATTTTAGGTGAATTACAGAGAGGACACATTACCATGTACATTTTCTCAATATTAAAAGCATTAAAGTCATCAAATAGAGAATTGAGAGGTACTCTAAGACTCATTTGTCAAATACCCTGATTGTACAGAAGAAGGAATGAAGACTCAGAGAGTGCAAAGTCCAAACAGTGTCATGGACCTAGGACAGATAAATTCTTTCCCACCCCATCTATCCTTCTTTAAGAAAATCAGCCTCATCTTATTACTTGCGTCTGGATGCTCATTTCTCAAGAATTCAATACTCAGGCATAAGTATTGGGTAAAAGGAAAGATAGCTATATTGAGGAAGCCAGGGGAAAGGGTGGACTCATGTCGTAAATAACCAAATCCCCACTCCTCATGTTTTGCTGAGAGGTGACATAGAGAAAATAAGAAGGCGCTGTGTGCTGAGGAGGGAGTTGCAGAGCATGATCAGTTCATGGAGATTTTTCTGATTGGTTAGCTGTGAGGTAACTGGCAGTCAGTACCATCAAGCTTCTGGTTCTAACTAGGCTGAGGTCTACTAACATATGGCTAATTTCTTCCAACTGTTGGGGATTTTAATATTTTCAAAACAACTCAAAGGATGTGGACCAGAATATTATATACAGCTCTTAAGAGAAACTAAAGGTCCTTGACTTTTTTAATGAGTCAACTCATATTATTACTTTGTCCTATCTGAATGTATATTTTTGCTTCTGTACTTTTTGCTCACTCTCTGATTAAAACTATTCTTTGGCTAAAGTTTTTCTACAGATAAAAGATCGGCAGAGGGCATGGGGGAAGAACTACAGGATCCTACTCCCTTACAATAATTTTCCATATAACTAGTTGGTGAAAAGAGTCACACACGTCAGATCACAGAAGCCACGTGATTTTCCACACCCTACATTCTCTACCTAAACCTTCCCTCCACTCTTTCCTACATTGCTTCCAATTGCTCCTGTCCCCTGAACAAACATAGGGTGGGCATAGACCTCTGGCCCTAACTACAGAAATATTAAGGCAGAGAAGACAACAGAGAAAAATCTTGTCTATGATTGTCTAATTTTTATCAAAGTGACACCAAAATTTATCTGACTCTTTTTTTCAGTTAATGGTTATTTTGTTATATGCTAATAATAAATGATATGAAAAATAGGATATGGACACCTAGGAATAAGATTTCATTTCTTTATGTCTAGAATGTGTTGAAAGTACTTATGAAAATTCTTAGTAAAGAATGAGCTGCGTTGGACAGAGTAGTATTGAGAAGCGTTGCATTAATACCTTGTTTGGCTTATAGCATCTGCTTTCTCTTCTTCTTCAGACCTGAAGGTACCTGTTTCTGAGCATAATGATTTGGAATTTTTTTTTTTTTTTGTATTTTTATATTCTGAATCATTGTAAAGCTAAGCAAGAGGTGTGTACTAATCCCCTCCTCAGGAAGTCAACGTTAAGTCCACCATGCTCCTCGATTTGGCTGAATTTATGCTCCGGTTCTGAAGGATCCAGTCTAAAGATGGTGGAGGAATAGGATGGGGAGACCACTTTCTCCCTCACAAATTCATCAAAAGAACATTTCAACGCTGAGTAAACTCCACAAAACAACTTCTGAATGCTGATAGAGGACATCAGGCACCCCGAAAAGCAGATCATTGTCTTCAAAAACAGAGCTGAAGTTCTGCAAGGCTTCCTGCTAAGTGACTACAGCAGGCACAGTTCTAAGGAGCAAGGAAGCAGAGTCTGAGATGAAGATTAATGGTTAGGAAGTTCACTGAAGAGTACTCTTAAGGTAGCTGTTTCGCCACACTGGAGACCTTCACCTCGCCCTGCCGGCTCCTCACTCTCTGGGAGGAACATGGGGCCCTGCTCGCCACGACCAGAGAAAAGCCTGCACCACAACTAGAGAGTCGGCCCTGCTTGCCACGACTAGAGAAAACCCTGCACAGCAACGAAAACCCAGCACAGCCAAATAAGCCGAGGAGCCCACGTGGGGAACCGCAGACACGGCCAANCGCGCGCGCGCGCGCTCCCGAACCCCGCGGACCTGCGCCGCGCGCCCGGCACCGACCCTCCCTCCCTTCCTCCTCGCCGGCCCGCGGCCGAGCGCGGCCATTGTTCCCGGCTCCGCTCCCGCCCCCTGGCGGCCGGCAGTGCGCCGCAGTGGCGGCCGCCGCGGGCGCTGCGGTGCTGGCGCCGGCAGGCCGGGCCCCCAGGCGAAGGCCCCGTCCCCCGGGTCCTTGGGAAAGGGGGGCTAGCGAGCGCCCGGCGATCGCGCCCCGTCCGCAGTCTCCGGGCGCCCGCGGCCCGGCTCCCCGCCCCCTCGGCTGCAAAGGGTGGGCCTAGGGCAGCCTCGTCCACACCTGCAACTCGGCCACTGCCTCCCCCGCCCAATGGACCCTCTGCTCTTTCCCCGCGGTGCCTGCACCCCGACTCTCCGCCCGTACCTTCCCCAGGCTTTCTCGCTGGCCCCCTTTGCTCTGCTGGGGACGCGCTACCATCCCGCGTCTTCTCCGGCCGCCGCTGTGCGATGCTCGGTTTAGCGGATCCTGCACCTTTCCAGACTGGGAGGAGGAGGGGGCGGGGGAAGGGGAGGGGGTTAGCGCAACTGTCTCGCCCAGAAAACACTAGTGATCAGTAATCACCTGCTCTCCAAGAGCCGCAGCGTGGCCAGACAGCCTCCTCGGCAAGAAAAATCACGAAAAGAGAAATCTTTCGAACCAAAAAGAAGGAGGATCATCCTAGAATAGTGCCCTAGATTCTAGATTGTTGAGGCAAGAACGCCAGAAAACTCGAATTACTTCTTGATTCGTCCTGGTTTTGATGTGGGTTACTGATGTCTGGATAACTTCAACCCAGTTAACCCCCGTGAAATCCAACACTCCATTTAGTAAATGGCACCATAAATAATCTGATAATAAAGTACGTCTAGAAATAGAATTATTACTGTTTCACAAACTTATCCATTTGCATTATTATTCCCAGGGTTCCTTTCCCAGTATCAATTCTCTGCCTGAGACATGTCTACCAGACCTGTGATTTCTTTCAGTCATCACGTAAAACCGATAGTTCTCTGAACAGCTAGGAAGACAGTGTAGCACACGGGTTATAAGAAAAGGCATTCTAACTAGACCACCAGGCCAGGTTATCCACTCACCAAGTAGAAGACCATGGGGATGTTATTTACCTGATGAGTTTTATTCTTTTGTTCCCCAGGAGACAACAACGTCTTTTTTTTAAGATTCATTTATTTTGGCTGGGCTGGGTCTTCCTTGCTGCGTGAGCTTTTCTCCAGTTGCGGTGAGCGGCTGCTACTCTCTAATTGCTGTGTGCAGGCTTCTCTTCGTGGTGGCTGCTGCTGCTGAGCACAGGCCCTAGGCCAGGTGGGCTCAGTAGCTGCAACGCCCAGCTCTAGAGCACAGGCTCAGTAGTTGTGGCACATGGGCTTACTTGCTCTGCGACATGTGGGATCTTCCCAGACCAGGGATGGAACCAGTGTCCTCTGCACTGCCAGACGAATTCTCAACTACTGGACCACCAGGGAAGCCCTATAATGTGTATTTAAATGTCATAGTATGCACAAAGCCCTTTAAAGCAGGGCCTGACCCATGGTAGGTCTCCCGCAGAAGGACATCATCTCCTGCCACGTTTTCCTCCTAGAACTCTTTGCTATGCTTCTTCCCCTCTTTTTCACCTCTGCCAGTTCCTTCAAACAACGTGGTGCATCCTCCCTAAGTGTGCCCTAGTCCTTGATTAATGACTTCTAGCGCTCAAGCCTAGCATTCAAATACTTGTTCGATGCTTTGAATGAGAACATGCCCTTCACACCAGCAATATGGAAGGACAAGCCTCCCACATTTGTGCCTTTGCTGGGCTCCTCCCACTCCCTGCAGTCCATCCTCCTGTGAGCAAGTTATCCTTCAGTTCAGTTCAATTCAGTTCAGTTCAGTCGCTCAGCCGTGTCCGACTCTTTGCACACACCAGGCCTCCCTGTCCATCACCAACTCCCAGAGTTCACTCAAACTCAGGTGCATCGAGTCGGTGATGCCATCCAGCCATCCAATACTTTGGTCACCTCATGCAAAGAGTTGACTCATTGGAAATGTCATCCTTCAGATCCTTCCAAAATCACCTTCTTGAGAGCATTTTGCAGTTCCTCTGAGCAGGCCAGCTCTTTTTCTTATCTCTCCTCTGACATGATAGGTGTATTAGATTGTTTTTGAACCTGATTCTATACGCCAAACAGAACCTTGTGTAAGGCCAGGCTCTGTGTCTCATTCATCTTTGTAGTCCCAGCATCCAACAGCCAACAGGTGGAAGTAAATGCTTTTGGAATAAATAGATGAGTTGATACTTTTAGAAATGGTGCTGAAGTGGTCAGAAGTGTCATTCCCTCTTATTCAGGTTGTTATAGTTCATTGAAAACTTTATCTCTGCTGTAACTTTTTCTTATAATTAATTTTAAGGCTTTGGTTATCCACTTGATAATTAAGAGATGTTGGGGGGAAAAAAGAGAGACCATGGGTGTGTTACATTTAAGCCCCAAATCGAATGAATTTTTTTAAATTTCATTTATTTAATTTAGTTTTGGCTACACTAGGCAGCATGTGACAAACATGCTTACAGTGAAAACACCAGACATGGGAAAATCCATACATCCAGTTTTAGAAATGTTTGTATGAATAGTAAAAAACTGTTTTGTTTTGTTTTTTTTTTCATTAAGTTGGCATGCAGAGAACCAGAAAATTGGCTGGTAGTGCAGGAAAAAAATTCCAGAGAGAGAATTTATCATTTGGCTTTATTCTACCATTGTTACTCTAATTTCTGATACTTTTCTTTGTGCCTTGCTTATAATTATTTAAATTTTCTTGAAATAGAAAAAATGTGTAACATCTCTGAACACAGGGGCGTGGGATAGCAGGTGTTTCTTCTTAAATAAGTTCAATGACTTCTCCTAACCCTTTTTAATTGTTTCTATTTTGAAAGGTATCATTTAGCACTTTGTCATCTTTCCTTCTTGTCCTATCCCCTCTTCAAAAGGCTTCATTATTCTTTCTCACTTTCCATTTATAAAGGAGGAGGGAAAAAAAGAAGAAACATTCTAGCTGTTTATACTTTCTCACTCTTTCATCTCTTTGGTACTTGTTGATTGCATTCTGAATTAGTAATATATTACAGTTGTAATAAACCATCCCCAGGGAAATCCCTGGTAGTCCAGTGGTTAGGACTTGGTGCTTTCACTGCTGGGGTCCAGGTTCCATCTCTAGTAAGGGAACTAAGATCCCGCAAGTTATGCAGCATGGAAACAAATGAATGAATGAATAAAATAAGCTATCCCCACATTTAGTGGCTGAAAACAACAGAGGTTTATTTAGTTCAGGCAGTCTGGGCAAGGCTCAATAACTTTATATTTAACTGCTCCCACAGTTATCAGCTAGGACAGCTCACAGGCTGGGAGCCCAAACCAGGGAAGGACACGCTCACTCACACCTAGGTTGATGCTGGCCGCCTACGGGGACCTCATCTGAGGCTGTCGGCCAGAACACCTACCTGTGGCCTGTGAGCTGCTTGGCTTCCTCAAAGCACAGTGGCTGGGTTCCAAGCAACAGGAAGTCAAAAACACTTGTTCTTTTAAGGCCTGGACCCAGCAGCTGGCACAAATGTGCTGTGAACTCTGCCATATTCTATTGGTCCAAGAGTCCCAGGGCCCAGATTCAAGGGGTGAGACCAGACTGTCAAAGAATTTTAGAGTCACATTTAAAGCTCTACGCATTCACTGAAATATATCTCCTTGTCTGTTCACTCTTTTGCTCTTGTGTTAAAATAACGATGGCATTGAAAATGTCTTTTCATGGACACCTGGGTCTGTGTGTATCAGGGCGACTGACTTCTCACTGAACGTGTCCCTCACCCAGTGAAGACACCTGAATGATGGAGGCCACAAAAACCAGATTCCAGAGGGCTTAGTACACTTTTCTAGTACACTCCCTGCCTCAGGTCAAGGGGCAGGCTTCGGGCAAGTCAGGTCGTCAGCAGCTGTAGCAGTGGGAGAGAGGAACAGGTAGGTTGGATACTGGAGGAGAGGCCCAGGCTGTAACATGCAATTGTAACACCGAGTCATGCTGTGTTTCTGGAATGTGTGCAGTTGGCTGTGCGCCATGCAGCCAGCGAGGAGGTGAGAAGTGACCCAGGGAGGGACCGCCAGAGGCAGGGTCAAGACAGGGTCAAGCCAACTGGCAACGTTAAGAGGATACATCACCCAGGACAGGGGCTGGTCCTTCCTCTCCCATCCCCTCTCAGCATCTCTGTTGCGCTTAGTTGCTCAGTCGTGTCTGACTCTTTGTGACCCCACAGACTGTAGCCCACCAGCCTCCTCTGCCCACTGGAGATTCTCCAGGCAAGAATACTGGAGTGGGTTGCCATGCTCTCCTCCAGGGGATCTCCCCACCCCAGGAATTGAACCCAGATCTCCCACATTGCAGGCAGATTCTTGACTGTTTGAGCCACCAGGGAAGCCACCAGACAGGCACATTCTTTCATTTACTCATTCAGTGTTCATGCTGTGCCTGGGGCTACCCCAGAATATGGCAGCTTGG
This sequence comes from Oreotragus oreotragus, assembly GCA_006410675.1. Classification (NCBI taxonomy): domain Eukaryota; kingdom Metazoa; phylum Chordata; class Mammalia; order Artiodactyla; family Bovidae; genus Oreotragus; species Oreotragus oreotragus. The sequence continues at coordinate 273,592 of SJYX01017633.1, read as the reverse complement.
CGTAAGGAATATGTTATGCTAAAGGAATTTGAGAAACAGCATGTAATGGAAAAACCTTCCCCTGAAACAGGTCATAAAACCCTCATGTGAAACATGCCCTCTCTATACCCAGAGGAAAGAGCATCCTTATCTTCCAAAGATGAAAGGACACAGAGAGGACCCTGCATGAACAAGCCTTGCTAAGCTTTGGCCAGTTTACTCCCCTTACCTCATAACCTCTGTCCCATCACATCTTTCCCCAACGTTCCACTGTTCATCAAACCTAGCATAAAAGTTTGCAGGTTTAATTGTTTCTTTGGGTCCTCATTGCCTTATGAAAACTTCCGTGCCCCATAAAAGTTGTGTCCAATAAATTTGTATGCTTTTCTCTCGCTGATCTGTCTTTTATTATAGGGGTCCCAGTCAAGAACTTGGCAGTGGGGAGGCAAAGATCTATTTCCTGCACTATAGCTGCCAGTGACAGTGACGTCTGTCAAGGTATTAAAATTGTCTGGCGCCACTCTGCACCCCTGCCATATGCGGGGCCAGCAATTTGCCTGCCTCACCGACCCAAGTTCCAGTGTGCTTCCCTCTGATGCTGAAAACTTAGCTGCTGTGCAAATCAAATCTCAGAGACAGATTTTGGGGTGAAATAGTAAATAATAGCTTTATAGCTTCTGCAGGCAAAGAGGGACACAGCAGACTTGTGCCCTCAAAAACTGTGTCTCCCACCAGGATGGGGGTTGGGAGTATTTGGTGAGGAGTTTTATAGCAGTGCTTCAAAAATGGGGTTGCTGATAATGGTGAATGTATGTGCGGGGTAAGCTCTCCTTTAATCTGGCCTCAAGTGGTCTCCTGATGAGCTTCTGTGGTTCTCAGGATGCTCAAACTGTGACTTTCCTTTGAATGAAGAATGCTTCGTCAAGTATCTCCCATTTAGGGTTTAGTTCTATAGAAGAGTTTAAAGATATTGTCATATATTCTCTGAGGCAGAACCAAGACTCCCTCCCAAGGCTGCACTATTGATTCTTGACTGCTCCTCCCTTGTCTCCTCCTCCCTTCCCTTCCCTGATTAGTGATTGTTTGAACCTACCCTTTGAAACTCAGGGAAGGTCATGAAAGCTGAAGTCTATTACCTACAAGCTAGAAGCAGGGGACAGAGAAGCCCCACAGGGTCCTGTTTGGTTTCACATCCATCCTGCCAACTGCCATCCGACACACACACACACACACACACACACACATACAAACAGGGCTCGGTTTCACATCCATCCTGCCAACTGCCTTCCAACACACACACATACACACACACATTTCATTTCTTAAGACCTGATATACAGCTTCTATCCAGTACCTGCTGACCTTTAAGCCCACAGTTACACTTACCTGCATCCTTATCTCTTAGGATATCTTCCCCTAAGAGTGATCCCAGCTGTCCGCAGCCTCACTGCAGCCTCAACACTTGGCTGCTGGCCCTCTGCCATTCCAACCTTTAGGGCTCTATGCTCCTAGCTCCCTAATTTGCTTGTAACTGCACTAAGGAGTGTCTCCCTGACCTTCTAAGACTCAGACTGGCAAGACCACCACTAAGCTAAACGATATGGAAGGTAAAGGAGACACAACGTCTTTACATAAACCCACTTAAACGTTCCGGTCATCATAATTCCATCAGCACTCAGGTTTCTCCAGTTACCCCACTAAGTGGCCCAAGAGGCAGCGTTTCACCAGAATGGCTGGTACTCAGCGCACAGGGCTCCCACATCAAAGACTCGCAAAGTTCTCTTCTTCTGACATACTTTACGGCTCTTGTGCATTAGGCTTTGGGTCCCCAGTGAAGGGGGTGGAGCCTATGGGCATTGGGCCTTTTCTCAATCTTTATCTTAACTAATCTGCCTGAGATTGCATCAAGCGGTTGCAGGTCAGGTTTTTCATTATAAACTTTGCTTTCCAGCCTTTAAAATGTCTCCAACCTGGGGTAAACAGAGCTGACCTATTTGGGTGTCTCACTGGCCTGGCCCACCTTTGAGAGCACAGTCATAAGACCTCTGTTTTAACCCCATCAATGTCAGTTTTATGCAACCCATTTTTAAATAACTGTCTAAAGCTTTCCACTTGGCTGAGATGAATTCCATGGCCCTTCTTTTTCTTTTGTCTGACACTCCATCAATATTTCCTTTATTCACATCATTTCTTAATAACAATATTAAAGTTCTCATACTTCTAAGACCAGTCCCTTGACTCTTTCCTTCGCCTCTCCCCATTCTCCTGCTAATTAATCTAATGTTTTTATAAGCATCTGCAAGACCCATGAGGGGAAGCTAAGAAAGCAAATTCCAGATTCTTGCTTGATTATACATCACTAAGTTTATATGAGGTACCAGGAGATGTGGGTTAAATTCCTGGGTGGGGAAGACCCCCTGGAGAAGGCACCCCACTCCAGAATACTTGCCTGGAGAATCCCATGGACAGAGGAGCCTGGCAGGCTCCAGCCCATGGCTTTGCACAAGAGTTGAACACGACTCAGCAACTAAACGACACTTCAGCTCAGTCGCTCAGTCGTGTCCGACTCTTTGCGACCCTGTGAACCACAGCACGCCAGGCCTCCCTGTTCATCACCAACTCCCAGAGTCCACTCAAATCCATGTCCATTGAGTCGGTGATCCCATCCAACCATCTCATCCTCTATCATCCCCTTCTCCTGCCCTCAATCTTTCCCATCATCAGGGTCTTTTCCAATGAGTCAGCTCTTTGCATCAGGTGGCCAAAGTATTGGAGTTTCAGCTTCAACATCAGTCCTTCCAATGAACACCCAGGACTGATCTCCTTTAGGATGGACTGGTTGGATCTCCTTGCAGTCCAAGGGACTCTCAAGAGTCTTCTCCAACACCACAGTTCAAAACCATCAATTCTTTGGTGCTCAGCTTTCTTAATAGTCCAACTCTCACATCCATACGTGACCACTGGAAAAACCATAGCCTTGACTAGACGGACCTTTGTTGGCAAAGTAATGTCTCTGCTTTTTAATATGCTGTCTAGGTTGGTCATAACTTTCCTTCCAAGGAGTAAGCATCTTTTAATTTCATGGCTGCAGTCACCATCTGCAGTGATTTTGGAGCCCAAAAAATAAAGTCTGACACTGTTTCCACTGTTTCCCCATCTATTTGCCATGAAGTGATGGGACCAGATGCCATGATCTTCGTTTTCTGAATGTTGAGCTTTAAGCCAACTTTTTCACTCTCCTCTTTCACTTTCATCAAGAGGCTTTTTAGTTCCTCTTCACTTTCTGCCATAAGGGTGGTGTCATCTGCATATCTGAGGTTATTGATATTTCTCCCGGCAATCTTGATTCCAGCTTGTGCTTCTTCCAGCCCAGCGTTTCTCATGATGTACTCTGCATATAAGTTAAATAAGCAGGGTGACAATATACAGCCTTGACGTACTCCTTTTCCTATTTGGAACCAGTCTGTTGTTCCATGTCCAGTCCTAACTGTTGCTTCCTGACCTGCATATAGGTTTCTCAAGAGGCAGGTAAGGTGGTCTGGCATTCCCATCTCTTTCAGAATTTTCCAGTTTATTGTGATCCACACAGTCAAAGGCTTTGGCATAGTCAACTGAACAACAAGATTATTTGAGGTGCCTAGGCAAAAGTGGCCCCCTTAACGACAACACTTACCATGATTCAGGTGACGGGCATAGTCAGTAGGTGAATATCCTGTCATGAAGGTACTTCCACGTGGCATGCATATGAAGCACAGCAGGTGTTTATACAGGGAGCTGGGCAGTCTTTCTTCTCAGGGTAAACAGATCTTACGTGGCTTTTATCCACTTCACAAGCCTGGCTGTTCCCTCAGGAACACCCTGCTTTGTGTCTTGATCAAGTATAGTTTCCTGTGATCTGTCGACTAAAAAAAATGCTCACCCTGAAAGCTGAGAATTACATTTTATTCAGCAAACTCTGAGGACTTAAGCCCAGAAGATAGCTCCAAGGGGCTTTCTGAAGAGGTAAGAGGGGAGCCAGGATATTTAGGAGTTTTTGCAAGAAATGAGGTGGTAGGAACATCAAAACATCACTGTTAATTAAAGAAGAATAGACATCTCAAGTCAATGAAGTTAGCGCTTTTCTTTGTATGGGAAGATGCAAGAGTCCGGGTTCTTTGAAATCATTTCTTGGATATGTAGATATATACCTTATCATNCAGGATATTTAGGAGTTTTTGCAAGAAATGAGGTGGTAGGAACATCAAAACATCACTGTTAATTAAAGAAGAATAGACATCTCAAGTCAATGAAGTTAGCGCTTTTCTTTGTATGGGAAGATGCAAGAGTCCGGGTTCTTTGAAATCATTTCTTGGATATGTAGATATATACCTTATCATAAAGCTGAAACTCCAGTACTTTGGCCACGTCATGTGAAGAGTTGACTCATTGGAAAAGACTCTGATGCTTGGAAGGATTGGGGGCAGGAGGAAAAGGGGACGACAGAGGATGGATGGCATCACCGACTCGATGGACATGAGTCTGAGTGAATTCCGGGAGTTGGTGATGGACAGGGAGGCCTGGCGTGCTGCGATTCATGGGGTCGCAGAGTCGGACACGACTGAGCAACTGAACTGAACTGAACTGAGCCTTATCGTTAAGAAAAAAAAAAAGTTGCCTGCCTTATCAGTAAAAAAAATTTAAAAAGAAGGATCTTACAGCCATCAAGTCATCACGTTGCAGCTGGCCTGATGGTGAGCCCTGGGGGAGCTCAGGATAGAAACAGGAAGCCGAGTTATTAGACACTGCAGCTGACAACCCCACCACAGGGCACCCTGAGTCTTCTCAGGGCGAGAAGGTACAGATCCTGACCACAGACAGCTGAGGCGCCCATCAAAGGAATGATTTCAATGAGTCCTGACTTTTGCATCTTCCCATATAGAGAAAGGCATTAAATTCCTTAACTTGACACGATTGGTTTTCTTTAATCAATAGTCATCTTTTAATGTTCTGATTTATTGTCTTTGTGGCAAAAAGTCCTTTATATTGTGGTCCTCCCTTACCTCTTCAGTACAGTCTCTCAGAGCTGAGATGCTGTGTCCTGGGCTTAAGGCCTCAGCTTTGTCTACCAAATAAAACATGATTCTCAACTTTTAGGTTATGCATTTTTTTTTTCCACCCAACAACCTTAACTATCTAGGGACAGAATTCTCATTTTCTCCATCCTGAATCCACTGGGGGTGGAGGAGGGGATGGCTGCAGTGGCTGATGGCTTGATGGCTGTTTACTGATACAGCAGGTGACATTCATTGTCCACAGTTTAATAGTGAGGCGTGTGTGCCTGCTAAGTCACTTCAGTCATGTCCAACTCTTTGCAACCCTATGGACTGTAGCCTGCAAGGCTCCTGTGTCCATGGGATTCTCCAGGCAAGAACTGCAATGGGTTACCATTTCCTCCTCTAAAGGATCTTCCAGAACCAGGGATCAAACCCACATCTCTTACAACCCCTGCACTGGCAGGCAGGTTCTCTACCGCCAGTACCACCTGGGCTGTCCCATAGTGAGCCATGGGTCATGGATAAACCCAAACAGACTCTTGCATCTGCAGCCTTGAAAACCATAGATGCTCCTGCTACATTACTCTCACAATACGTTTTAGTAAAGGTTCTTCAACAGCTGCAGAGAGACTTTCCTAGTGGTCCAATGGTCGAGACTCCACGCTTCCACTGCAGGGGGCATGGATTCAGTCCCTGACCAGGGAGCTAAGATCCTGCATGCTGTGTAGCACGGCCAAAAAGTAAATAATAGTTGTTTTTTTTTTTTAATCTGCTGATACCAATCCACAAAATGAAATTTTGTCATGCTGTACTCCATGCTTGGCTGTGCCCTCTCCCACATGGAGGTGTGCAGTCAGGGGGTGGGAGTGTGAAGCTAAAAGTTCTAACACTTTAGCTAAGACTTGATTTTCCTGGTGACCAACCCAGCTACTCATCATCTCATTAATATTAAAAAAAAAAAAAAAGACACTCAGAACTCAGGAAATTCCAAGAATCTTAGAAGTTCTTGTGTTGTTGTTCAGTCGCTAAGTCATGTCCAACTCTCTGCAACCCCACACCAGAACTGCAGCACACCAGGCTTCCCTGTCCTTCGTATCTCCCAGAGTTTGCTCAAAGTCATCCTGTTGTCCCCTTCTCTTCCTGCCTTCAATCTTTCCCAATATCAAGGACTTTTCCAATGAGTGGGCTCTTTGCATCAGGTGGCCAAAGTATTGGAGCTTCAGCTTCAGCCTCAGTCCTTTCAGTGAATATTCAGGGTTGATTTCCTTTAGGATTGACAGGCTTGATCTCCTTTCTGGTGTCCCGCATTGCAGACGGATTCTTTACCAACTTAGCCACAAGGGAAGCCCTTTCTGGTGTCAGGGAAGACTAAATATTATAACAAAAGACACTCCTATTCCCCCATCATTTAGGAAATTACAAGAGTTTCAGGAGCACTGTGTCAGAAACTTGGGGCAAAGATCAAATCCATTTCTTATTATGTGACAAATGCCTTTCATGAGAATTTTTAAACTATAACTCCTCCGGGTGGTCACAGTTCCACAGACGCAAATGTTATCGAGTAAATATCACCTTTGCGCCAAGAAAATGGGCATAAGGAGAAGATGCGATGGATCTCCAACCCCACTAGGCCTCAGCTAGGCTTTGTGAATGGGTAGCCTGAAATGGTAACCGCTCTGTTTCCAAGCTGTGGACTCAGTCAGTTGCCTGAAGCCAGCTGGTGGCTGACAATACCCTGAGGTCAGAAATGATCTAACCCTTCCCATTCCACTCCCAAATTAGTGCCATTTTCCCACTTCCATTCAGCGAGTGACTGTCTGTCTCCCCTTATAGAACAAAAGGAATTGAACACTCGTCACTAGATCCTATCAGGTCAGTTTTTCCAGCACTTCTTTTAGCAGCAGACTCAATGGATACCTTCAGAATTATTCTTGGATCCCCACAGAAATGATCTAACCCTTCCCATTCCACTCCCAAATTAGTGCCATTTTCCCACTTCCATTCAGCGAGTGACTGTCTGTCTCCCCTTATAGAACAAAAGGAATTGAACACTCGTCACTAGATCCTATCAGGTCAGTTTTTCCAGCACTTCTTTTAGCAGCAGACTCAATGGATACCTTCAGAATTATTCTTGGATCCCCTAAGTCCAGACTATAAAGCCAGAACCAATCGAAAACAGGGTTAACAATACCAAGTATGGAATCTTTTGAACAAATTCCAGACCTTAAATAGGAAGGATCCGGAATACCATGTACGGTAATTCTGTGCAGTCATTTCAACAGACATTAACAGATGCTATGCAAGGGATGCGTTCTTTGATTAAATGTGTCTAAGAAGCTGCTGGACTTCCCTGGTGGCTCAGATGGTAAAATCCCCCGCAATGCAGGAGACCTGGGTTCGATCCCTGGGGCGGGAAGATCCCGTGGAGAAGGAAATGGCCACCCACTCCAGTACTCTTGCCTGGAAAATTCCATGAATTGAGGAGCCTGATAGGCCACAGTCCATGGGGGTTGCACTTTCATTTTCTTTCATTTTCACTTTCAAGCTGTTAGACACGTTCTTTAATAAAATCAGAGAAGCTTCTTTACTGCAGAATTTCTCAGAGACTTTCTTCTGCCAATATAGATGAAGCCTCCAAGAAGGGATAGGTTATGTTCTGTTTCCCAAACTTATTTGGCTATAGGACCTCTTTGGCAGGGAGTTCTATATTCAGTCTTTTTCAAAGTCATATTTCAATTAATTTTGCTAGTTTACACTTGAAATGATGTGATTAATTATATGTTGTTCGCATTAGCCCCTCTCTGTGTATTCTCCAAGTTTTCCTTTCTCTCTCTTTTTTTCATTCTTTGACCACACTGCAGCATGCAGGACCTTAGTTTCCTGAAAAAGGATTGAACTCAGACCCCATGCATCCTCTGCGGTGGAAGTGTGGAGTCTTAACCACTGGACCACCAGGGAAATCCCTTCTTCCTCTTTTCTCAAAGTGCTCTCCCCTTCTTCTGTCAACTGGGAAAAAAAAAAAAGCACAACCTAGGAATTCCCCAGCAGTCCATTGGTTAAGTCCAATGTTAACAAATGCACAACATAAAAGTTGCAAGTTAAGATTTACTTGGACACTTTACTGAGGACGATAGCCCGGGAGACAGCCTCTCACATAGTTCTGAAGAATTGCTCCAAGGAAATCAGGGAGAAGTCAGGATATATTTGACTTTTGCTGGAAAAAAAAAAATGTGGTCAAATATCAAAAGATTACTGCTAATCACAGAAACAGACATCTCAAGTTAATGATTTTAGTGGTTTTTTATGTCTGGGAAAATACAGGAGTCTGGATTCATTGAAAATTTTCCTTAGTTATGCATCTTAACGGTCTGGGGCCAGTATTCAGAACACAGAATGTTTCATCTGTCTCCATTCTGAATTCCCCTAAGGACACACTGATGTGGGGAGTGGGGATTGGTGGCTGCAGTGGCTGATGGCTTGATGGCAGTATTCTTTGTTTATTGGAATGGCAGGCAACATTCTCTTTCCATATTCCCATAACATACCTCCCTCCTAAATATGAAAGGTACATAGAAACCTTTTTTTTTTTCAAATTAATATTTCTGGTTACAAATGGCAGGTTGAACACATCCATTTATCTCTCATCTCCCTAACATCCTCTTATAATGAAGTCAAAGAATCTGAAAATTCTAAGCTCATGAAGAAAAATTAAAAAAAAAAAACACCAGTGGACAAAAAATAGTTAAGAAAGTTGAGAATATGTACAGTGGATGAAGAAATGCTGACAAATGTCATCATCCGTTAGCCAAGAAAGCAGAACCTAAGTGCCTAATGGAAAATGAACTTATTTAACAAGAAGAATCCAGGAACCGCCCAGAAACTGAGGCATCAGGTAGTGCTTAGAGGGGATAAGGCATTGAGCTCACAGCGTAAGAACCGATTAAAAAACAGGAGCCATTAAATGAGCTTGTACTCCTGCAACAAACAGCTGAACACTCTTGTTTAGTCCCCCAAGGAGAAGGGAGGCTTATTCTCCAGGGAAACTGACCCACAGCAGCTAAGAGCGATCAGACAACTAAGCTGTCACCAGAGTATAGTCAGCAGACACTCTGGTACCTGAACTGCTCCTAGTTTTTCCCTTTACTTAGGCTGGAATCTGCTGTCTGAGATCATGTTTCAGTTACGGAGGACAATGCCTTAGGGAAGTCCCTAAACCTCCTGTGATGGTGTGCTCTTACGCGCTGCAGTCGTGTCAGACTCTTTGAGACCCTGGGACTGCAGTCTGCCAGGCTTCTCTGCCCATGAGATTCTCCAGGCAACAGTACTGGGGTAGGGTGCCATGCAGTCGTCCAGGGCATCTTCCTGACCCAGGGATCTAACCCACATCTCTTATGTCTCCCACACTGGTAGGCAGGTTCTTTACCTGGAAGCACCACCTGGGAAGCCTTGACAAGGATCAAAATCATCTGAGGGTTTATGAAAACACTGAGCCCCAACCAGAACCTTCAAAGGTTCTGATACGGTAAGTCTACAGCAGGGCAGAAAATTTGCTTTTCTAACAATATTCTAGGTGATGCTAATGAAGGAAATGGCAACCCACTTCAGTATTCTTGCCTGGAGAATCCCATGGACGGAGGAGCTTGGTGGGCTATAGTCCACGGGTCGAAAAGAGTCGGACACGACTGAGTGACTTCACTTTCACTTTCAATGAACCATTACTCTAGAAATGTACCTAAGTAGAAGGAAACTGGATCCCTGAACAATCAGATGGAAGAACAGTCTATTTACCCAAGCTTGACAGTTATTCAAAAGAGAACTTTGTTCTTCAAGCCACTGAACTTTGGATCCCTATCTGGCATTCTATCCTTATTAACAGCCACAACTCGCTCCTGGAAGTGCAGCAGGCAAGCTGACACCTAAGCAAGAGGCTAGAGATTTCCCTATAGAATCTGGTTGGCTGCAGAGAAACAATTTACAGATACTGCTGGAGTTACCCAACAAACAAAAGCAATAACACTCAGGCTTATCGCCTTATCAAATGCAGTAAATCCTACATGTCAATAAGCCTTGCTTTGCCCATGCACAGGGCATGAAATTAAAAGATACNTTCAGTATTCTTGCCTGGAGAATCCCATGGACGGAGGAGCTTGGTGGGCTATAGTCCACGGGTCGAAAAGAGTCGGACACGACTGAGTGACTTCACTTTCACTTTCAATGAACCATTACTCTAGAAATGTACCTAAGTAGAAGGAAACTGGATCCCTGAACAATCAGATGGAAGAACAGTCTATTTACCCAAGCTTGACAGTTATTCAAAAGAGAACTTTGTTCTTCAAGCCACTGAACTTTGGATCCCTATCTGGCATTCTATCCTTATTAACAGCCACAACTCGCTCCTGGAAGTGCAGCAGGCAAGCTGACACCTAAGCAAGAGGCTAGAGATTTCCCTATAGAATCTGGTTGGCTGCAGAGAAACAATTTACAGATACTGCTGGAGTTACCCAACAAACAAAAGCAATAACACTCAGGCTTATCGCCTTATCAAATGCAGTAAATCCTACATGTCAATAAGCCTTGCTTTGCCCATGCACAGGGCATGAAATTAAAAGATACTTGCTCCTTGGAAGAAAAGCTATGACAAACCTAGACAGAGTATTAAAAAGCAGAGACATGACTTAGCTGACAAATGTCCACATAGCCAAAGCTACGGTTTTTCCAGTAGCCATGTACAGATGTGAGAGGTGGACCCAAAAGAAGGCTGAGGACCAAAGAATTGATGCTTTCAAACTGCGGTGCTGGAGAAGACTCTTGAGAGTCCCTTGATTGGAAGGAGATAAAAACAGTCAGTCCTAAAGGAAATCAATCCTGAATATTCATTGGAAGGACTGATGCTAAAGCTGAAGCTCCAATACTTTGGNCTACTACTACAGGAAAAAAAGCCAGAGGGAACAGTCGCCTCCTGGTGGTTGAGTGAGGTAACACACCATTCCGGGCTTGGGTCCAGCCAGCCAGGGACCTCATAGAGTGTGACCGCGTCTCCACACCCCAGTCTTGTCTACGCAGAAGAAACTAAGGACCTCACCAAAGTCTCCCCACTGACTGGGCCCTCTGAGCTACCCCTGCCCCTGTATGGGACAGAGAGCCATGATGTTTTAAAGCAGAGCCAGAGAAAGCCAAGCCCTTCCTCTCTGCTTTGGTATTTCAGAACTACAAAAAAGGTGAAGGGGGAAAAAAAAAAAAAAGAATTAAAGCTTTAAAAAATTTTTATAACCTGAAAGAATGTGTTCTTAGAAATTTAAAATAACTGAAGTAAACATTAAAGCAAAAGAATGAAAAACAAATGTAAAACATTAAAAACAAATAAGCAGAAAGGTAAACAATAATTTTGAAAGAGGAAAAAAAGAATTTTAGAGAATCAGTTAAGGAAATGAAACACCCCTCTACTGAGGGCTCCAAAAACAGAAGATGAGGGCTGGAAATTACCAAAGAAACAGTAAAAGAGAATTTCCCCAAGCTGAAGGATAGGAATTTCTAGACTGAAAGAGGCCGTCAAGCACCCCACACATGATTGAAAAGGAGACCTATTTAAGAGGGAGGAGACATATGTATACCTATGGCTGATTCAAGCTGATGTTTGGCAGAAATGAACACAATATTGTAAAGCAATTATCTTTCAATTAAAAATAAATACATTCTAAAAATAAATTAAAGAATTTTAAAAAGAGACCCATTTAAAGGCATGTTGTCATGAAATTAGTCCTTCAAAAAAATCTTCTGGAACTTTTGTTTCCAAAGAGGAAACATATCACATGCAAAAGAGCGAGAAAAAATGGCATTGGCTTCACACACACGCACAAAAATTGAAATCCAGAATTAGTAAAGACATGCCTTCAAAAAATTCTGAGGAAAAACGATCCTCAACTTGGAATTCTACACTCAGTGAAACTGTTAATCATGAATGAAGACAGTTGTTTGGCGGCACGCGGGATCTAGTTCCCTGACCAAGGAACCAAGGATCAGACCCAAGCCCCCGCAGAGGAAGCGCACAGTCCTAACCAGGGAATTCTGGTAAAGACATCTTCAAACCTGGACGGTTTCAAAATTTACCTCCTGTGCCTGCCTTCTCTTTCTACAGGGAGAGTGAAACCTAATGAGAAAGTAAACAAAGAAGAAGAAAAAACAAGATCCAGTAAGCAGGGGTCCAGTCTACAGGACACACAAAGGGAGTTCCCAGGTTGACGTAAAGGGAAATGCCTGTATGACCCACCACGGCTGTGGGGCGGCCTGAACACAAACAACCCAGAGCAAACAGGAGACACGGGCCTTGGGGGCTTGACTCCTAGAGAAAACGGACCTGATAAATCATCTGTGGAAGACTATTCCCTTTCTGGGCTTCCCTGGTGGCTCAGATGGTAAAAATCTGCCTGCAATGCGGGAGTCCCAGGTTCGACCCCTGAGTGGGGAGGATCCCCTGGAGGAGGGAATGGCTACCCACTACTCCAGTATTCTTGCCTGAAGAATCCTAAGGACAGAGAATCCTGGCAGGCTACAGTCCACAGGATTGCAAAGAGTTGGACACAACTGAGCAACTTACATCCCCCTTCTGCCAAATATTTTGGCTTTTTCCGTGATACCCCTCGTTTCAGTGCCCACTCCTGAGATTACAGACCCCTGCCTCCTGGGATGGCGAGCTTAGCCAAAGAACCTACTTGACCCAACATATCACGATCGCGAGTAAACGTGATGAGTTAGGTGAGCGGAAACTTCAAGAGCCAGTGTGTGCTCTCCCACCAACCGGCTCTGTTCCAAAAAGAGGCTACTTTTCACTGAGTCCCAGAGCAGAGACATCATGTAGCCAAACTTAGACAGACTTCTATCATGAGAAAAATCAAACAAAACAACTTCTCTCTTGTAAATCACTGGAATTTGTGGGTAATTTGTTACCACAGCATGACCTAGGTTCTGACTGATACATCATCTGATACATTTGACCATGTGGAAAACTGTATTGTAATAATATGGGAAGACAGTGAGAGGTACCTGGACAATTAAGCGATTACATTCATTTATTTAAAAAATATTTATTATTTCCTAGCATGTGTCAGGAATTTTTTCCTAAGGCACTAAGAATATGAAAAACAAGAAGGTTAAAGAGACAAAAATTTTTTGGCCATGTCACACAGCATATGCTCGGCAGTGAAAGCGCAGAGTCCTAACCACTGGGCTGCCAGGGAATTCCCAAGTGAAAGTCGCTCAGTCATGTCTGACTCTGTGACCCCATGGACTGTACACCCCATAGAATTCTCCAGGCCAGAATACTGGAGTGGGTAGCCTTTCCCTTCTACAGGGGATCTTCCCAACCCAGGGATCGAACGCAGGTCTTGCACATCACGGGAAGTTTCTTTACCAGTTGGGCCACAAGGGAAGCCCAAGGAGGCGATTATTAGCAATTATTAAANCATAGAATTCTCCAGGCCAGAATACTGGAGTGGGTAGCCTTTCCCTTCTACAGGGGATCTTCCCAACCCAGGGATCGAACGCAGGTCTTGCACATCACGGGAAGTTTCTTTACCAGTTGGGCCACAAGGGAAGCCCAAGGAGGCGATTATTAGCAATTATTAAAGTCAAAAAATGCTTAAGGAAAGAGAAAAAAAATCATAACATACTTCTTGCCTCATCAGAGAATAATGTTCACATAGTTACTATATAAGAATTGATGAGAATAAAGGGAGAGTAAGCAGTGAAGTACGGAGGTAGTTATCTAAATCCTAATACACCATAATAGGATAATATCTAAAAAAGATAAATCAAAAAATTAGTTATAAACATATTATGAAAAATATATGAATATACAAACGATTTAAGCTAATAAGTTCAGGAAGGTTGCAGAACACAACATCAATACATAAAACTCAATTGCATTTGTATATATACCAATAAGTAATCTGAAATTGAAAGTATTAATAAAATAATTTCATATGAAACAGCATCAAAAAGAATAAAATATTTAGGATTAAATTTGATAAAGGAAGTAAAGACATATATCCTATGTTTAGAATTGGAAGACTTAGAGATCAAGCTAGTCAATCCTAAAGGATTTAGCCTTAAATATTCACTGGAAGGACTGGTCCCAAAGCTCCAGTAGTTTGGTTACCTGATGTGAAGAGCTGACTCATTAAAAAGACCCTGATGCTGGGGAAAATTAAGGGCAGGAGGAGAAGGGGGTGACAGAGAATAAGATGATTGCATGGCATCACCGACTCAGTGGACATGCTGCTAAGTCACATCAGTCGTGCCCAACTCTGTGCAACCCCATAGATGGCCGCCCACCAGGCGCCCCTGTCCCTGGGACTTTCCAAGCAAGAACACTGGAGTGGGTTGCCATTTCCTTCTCCAATGCATGAAAGTGAAAAGTGAAAGTAAAGTTGCTCAGTTGTGTCCGACTCTTCGCGACCCCATGGACTGCAGCCTACCAGGCTCCTCCATCCATGGGATTTGCCAGGCAAGAGTACTGGAGTGGGGTGCCATTGCCTTCTCCGATGAGTTTGAGCAAATTCTGGGAGATAATGAAGGACAGGGAAGCCTGGCATGCTGCAATCCATGGGGTCACAAAAAGGGGGACACGACTTAGCGACTGAAGAACAACAGTTGCAAAGATGTTGTTTACATCTTTGTTGTAAAGATGGCAATACCATCCAAATTAATTTACAGACTCCATATAATTCCTATCACAATCCAAGCTGGCTTCTTTGCAGGAAATTACAAACTGATCTCAAAATTCATGTGGAAATTCAGGGGATCCCCAAAGAACCAAATGGTCTTGAAAAAGAACAAAGCAGGAGGACACACATTTCTTGATTTGAAAACTGACTACAAAGCTATAGAGTCAAAACAGTGTTACTGGCATAATGATACTTAGAGATGTAACTCAATGGAGTAGACTTGAGAGGCCAGAAAGAAATCCACACATGTATGGTCAATTAATTTTCATCATGGGTGTTGAACTCATTCAACGGGGAAAGAACTGTCACTTCAACAACTGGTGCTGGGGCCACATGAATATGCACAAGTGAAAGAATGAACTTGAATGCCTACCTCACACATTCAAAGTTAATATTGGTATGGCCAAAAAATTCATGGAAGAAAGCATAGATGTAAATCTTTGTATCTTTGTACTAGACAACTGATGTATAAATATAACGCCAAAACCAGAAGCAACAAAGAGAAAATAATAGGACTTCATCAAAATTAGAAACTTCTGGGCATGAAAGTGTCAAGAAAGTAAAAAGACAACATACAAAGTGAGAGAAAATATTTGCAAGTCATATATCTAATGGGGTAGTATCCAGAATGGAAGAAGGCAATGGCACCCCACTCCAGTACTCTTGCCTGGCAAATCCCATGGATGGAGGAGCCTGGTAGGCTGCAGTCCATGGGGTCGAGAAGAGTTGGACACGACTGAACGACTTCACTTTCACTTTTCACTTTCATGCATTGGAGAAGGAAATGGCAACCCACTCCAGTGTTCTTGCCTGGAGAATCCCAGGGACGGGGGAGCCTGGTGGGCTGCCCTCTAAGGGGTCGCACAGAGTCGGACACGACTGAAGCGACTTAGCAGCAGCAGCAGCAGTATCCAGAATACATAAAGAGTTCTCACAACTCAACATCAAAATGATAAATAACCCAATTAAAACACAGGGCAATGGAGAGACTGTTAACACAGGGTTTCTTTTTGAGGTGATAAAAAAGTTCTGTGTTAGATGGTGGTGATGGTGGCACCATATACTGAAAACCACTGACTTGTACACTTTTAAAAACGGGAGCATTACAATGTGTGAATTATGCCTCAATTTTTGTAAACATTGAGAAGAAATGTCAGTAGACACAGCTAACAGAGACGACAGTGGTCACGTCTAGAGAGCTCCACTGGCTCTACAAAGACAGTGAGCTGATAACCACTGCTTTTTCTTGCATCTCTTAGCATGTTTGGCATTCAATGCTATAAATATTTATTGTTTTGATTTTTAAAAACTTATTTTAAAAACCACCGCATCTTAAAATAAAAAAAATCACTGCATCTCAAGCCCATTCAAGGTCTCAGAGGAGTCTGAGAATGGAATGAAAATCCATCATTAGTGAATTATGCAATACTCTTCAAAAAACATGACTTTTTACTTTTGGATAGGAAGGGAGTGGAATCTTGCCTGAACTCTATTTTCTTGAATTAAGACACAGGAAAGCTTTGGGGAAAGGAAGCACAGAAATAGAGGTGGCATTAGTCAATGAAAATCTAAAATCAAGGGGAAATTTAAATAAGTCAAGAGTTTCTTATTTATAAAATTGATTTAAATGGTTATGCTTGAAAATGAGGTTGGAAAAAGGGAGCCACTGGACTTCCCTGGTGGTCCAGGAATTAAGAATCCACCTTCCAATGCCAAGAGAATGGGTTGGATGTCTTCTGTGGGAGGATTTCACATGCCGTGGGGTAATAAAACTCACAACTACTGAGCCCGCAGTCTGAAATAAGAGAAGCTACTGCAACAAAGAGTAACCCCTACTCACCACAACTAGAGAAAGGCTGAGAGAGGCAGCAAAGAAGCAGTGGAACCAAAAACAAACAAACAAATAAAATTTTTAAAGGGAGCCATTATGTTATAAAATACCTCCATTTCCAAATGAAGATAAGAATAAAGCTATCAGAAATAAAGTACTCACCAAGCACTCTAGATCAGTGTGACCCAAACCAATGGCTTGTGTAAAATACAATAAAAATGAATAACTAGAGAAATGAAATTAAGGAATGAATACACACAAGCTACAAAGCCAAATTTTCATTATTAGATTTAACAGACGCTGGGCTTCCTCAGTGGCTCAGTGGTAAAGAATCCACCTACAGTGCAGGAGACACAGGAGAGGAGAGAGACGAGAATTCCATCCCTGGGTCAGGAAGATCCCCTGGAGGGCATGGCAACCCACTCCAGTATTCTTGCCTGGAGAAGCCCATGGACAGAGGAGACTGGTGGGCTACAGTCCATAGCATTGCCAAGCACTGAACATGACTGAGGCGGCTTCACGCACACATGCACACACACATGCCTATATAGTGGGCCAAGGCTATGTGTGTATACTTACATAGCAAAGGGTAGAAAATATCTAGGGACCTCCCTGGTGGTCCAGTGGTTAGAATGCCACACTTCTAGTGCAGGGAACACGGGTTCCAATCCCGGTCAGGGAACTAAGGCTCCATAATTTGCATAGTGCAACCAGAAAAAAGGGGGGTGGGCAGACTTTATATTCATTAACCCTAAGGGCTAAGAGAAAAGGGACATACAGGGGGAAATTTTTACCTTAGTTCATTCATTCACCCATGATTTATTTGAAAATCATGTACCAAGGACCAATTATGTTCCAGGTGGGAAGAAAACAATGACAGATAATAAGCAAGTAGACAAAGAACTTGAAAAGAAAGGAAGGAAAATAGGAAATCGGCAGGGAGAAGGGAGAGAGGGAAGGTGTAGGGAGGGAGAATGAAAGCAAATTCCAGCACACCTGACAGCGGAGTATTTTGTCCTGTCTATTAGACGGTGGGTGCTAAATGGCTTCAGTTGTGTCTGACTCTGACTCTGTGAACCCGTAGCCAGCCAGGCTCCTCTGTCCATGGGATTCTCCAGGCCAGAATACTGGAGTGGGTAGCCAGTCCCTTCTCCAGGGGACCTTCCTGACTCAGGGATAGAACCTGGGTCTCCTGTACTGCAGGGGGATTCTTTACCATCTGAGCCACTAGGGAAGCCTGGTATACAGAAGCAAAGGAATACCTGCCCCCTCCCACCAGGAGGTGGAAGAGACAAGGAAGCATTCTTGCCTAGGGCCTCCAGAGTAGAATGGTCCTGCTGTCATCTTGGTTATGGACTTTTGACCTCAGAACTGTGAGATAATAAATTTCTGTTGTTTTAAGTCACCAAGTGTGTGATAATTTGTTACAATAGCCACAGGAAATTAATACACCATGATGACAGTAGTCAAAATACCAACATTTAGAATACTGTAAAATTGAATGAGAATTCTTTAATGCATCTTAATTGAGGAAGGAGCAGGTTAAATTCATATCGACTGGCATTTATAGACAATTTACTATAAGCACTTTAATGTATTAGCTCATTTAAGTCTTACAACAATGCTCTGAAGTAATTACTATCCCTTCTTAGTATTTGGAAACAAAAAAACCCAGGCACAGAGGCTTAAGCAACTTGGCTGATGTCACCCAGCCATGAAAGGGCCAACAGATTGTTGCTGCTGTTGTTCTTCAGTCACTGAGTTGTGTCTGACTCTTTGCAACTCCGTGGAATGTAGCCCCCAGGCTCCTGTATCCGTGGGATTCTCCAAGAATACTAGGATGGGTTGTCATTTCTTCCTCCTTGGGATCTTCCCAACCCAGGGACAGAACCATGTTTCCGCATCTCCTGCACGGGTAGGCAGATTCTCTGTCCATTAGAATTCCCCAACCTCATTTTTGTTGTGCTGGGAAACTCCTCCCCAATTGCGTGTGGTCCTGATGTAGCTGTAAACTCAGTCCCACAGGGAAAACCATGAGACCCATACCTGCCAAAATTCCTGGTACCTCCAGGCTCAGTGATGACTGAGGGGTGTTGCAGACAGAGGATCCAAAAAAGATCGAGAGTCCACTCTAAGATAGCTTTACCAATACTGGGAAGAGACACTAGTTTTCCTGGAGGTGCGAGGCTGGAAAGTATAGCTGTCAGTGATCCTCTTCCTCACCATTTGGGGAGAAATTGTAGAATAAAGCTAAGTAGAGCTGGGAGAGGGAGACAGAGCCCTGACTACCTCCTGTGAGTCCTGCTTCCAGCTTTTCTGAAGCTAGTGCCACTTTTGACTCTCTGGTTTTATCAATCCACTAATCTCTTTTAGCTAAAGCTAGCTTTGCTTGAAAACAAAAATAGCCCTAATACAAAGCCCAGGTTCAGCCTGAAATGCGGATAAATGGGAAGGATGTTTATGAACACTAAAAATGATCTGAACACTTCCTGGCCTTTTGGCTAAGATCAAGTGTAAACATAATCTGAAATTTCTTTCTGATGACTGGAGAGTTTGTCATTGATCTTAAAGCAATTCTCTCCACTAAAATCCCATATTTATTTTAAATAGGAAGTATGCATGTCCGATGCTTTACGATCTCATGGACTGTAGCCCACTAGGCTGTCCATGGAATTTTCCAGGCAAGAATACTGGAGTGGGTTGCTGTGGAGGAGCTGGAAGGCTTTGAGCAAATACTGAAAATGTATGTGCTCCACTTTTGACGAATGTTGGAAGCTGGGACGAGTATAACAAAGGGTTATGAGCGTTCACCGAGTGCCCAAGGCTGGGAACGGATGAGGAAGGGTCAATACCCTGGCCTTGAGGCGTTCGAAGTCTTCCTTCTGACCACCTGTTTCTGAGAGCAAGGACTGTTGTTTCATGATAAGACTCCCTTTAGAGTTTCGCCAAAGCTATGTTATGGCTTGGGCTGTGGGAACTGTATTTTATGCTTGAATACTTTAATGTTTATCTGGAATGGCTACGTGCAAGTCAGCCTTATGCTCTATTCCCTGAGAATTATAAAACTGCACAGTTAGATAATAAACTTTGTCAGTCCACTAGAGGCTGTCCCTGAGTGTCCTTTTCAGAGTGCGGTTCTCCGAGCCTTACAGGCTGCCATTTCCTACTCTCGGGTATCTTTCCAACCCAGGGATCAAACCCGCATCTCCTGCCTCAGCAGGCGATTCTTTACCAACTTGCCACCTGGGAAGCCCAAACAGGAAGTGTTTTCCTCTGACTATTTGGTTAGCAGTTTATATATCTTCCTCTGTTTCTGTAATAGAATTACAGTTTGTACATTTTGCTGTTGTTCCCTTGCTATGTTATTCTTCCAGACAAGCATTTACACTCTTGATACTAAATTACAGATGAAAATTTGTCTTCCGTCCTCCTGGAAAAGAAAGAGAAATAACATTGCTCGTAACCTAAGAAACTTGGAAGTGAGTTAAACCAGTCATCCTCAAACCTGGCTGTGCCTCAGATTCATCTAGGAGAGCTTTATTCCCCTAAAGTATGAATTCTGGTTCCATTCCAAATCTCACTGGAAGAAGATTGAGTTGAATTGATTTAACACTCAGCAATGCTATATGGGCTTCCCTGGTGGCTCAGATGGTAAAGAAACTGCCTGCAATGCAGGAGATCCAGGTTTGATCCCTGGGTTGGGAGTATCCCTTGGAGAAGGAAATGACAAGGAACTCCAGTGTTCTTGCCTGGAGAAATCCACGGACAGAGGAGCCTGACGGGCTACAGTCCATGTGGTCACAGAGTCAGACACAATTGAGCGAATAAGCACACGCACTGCTCTAGTGAACGAAGTTATAATTCTTTCTTAAAGAAACAAAGATATAAAACATGACCTCTTCTGTCACTGGCCAGCATCCATGAGCTCATGAGAATCTGTTTCTCTTTGTGACTAGAGGAAAAACTTTCACCATGGAAGACTGAGCAACAGATGTTAATTCCAGGAACACTGAAATGAGAATACACAGATACAGTTCTAGAAATATTCCAGAACTTTGTTCTGTGACATAATTGAGTTGCCCGGAAAGAGTTTAGTCCTGTTTGATACTTGCCTTTGAGTTTTTTGTGGTGGGAGCAGAGTTGGGAATTCATTTTTCCTCACTACTTAGGCAATGTTCTCCTGAATATTCCATGCCATGTCCCAGAAATTACAGGGTTTCCCTCTCTGGCTGGGAAGAATACAAACTCTTCTCGGCCTTTTGTCATCTCTTCAGTTCAGTTCAGTTCAGTTCAGTCGCTCAGTCGTGTCCGACTCTTTGCGACCCCATGAATCACAGCACGCCAGGCCTCCCTGTTCATCACCATCTCTCGGAGTTCACTCAGACTCACGTCCATCGAGTCCGTGATGCCATCCAACCATCTCATCCTCGGTCGTCCCCTTCTCCTCCTGCCCCCAATCCCTCCCAGCATCAGAGTCTTTTCCAATGAGTCAACTCTTAACATGAGGTGGCCAAAGTACCGGGGTTTCAGCTTTAGCATCATTCCTTCCAAAGAAATCCCAGGGCTGATCTCCTTCAGGATGGACTGGTTGGATCTCCTTGCAGTCCAAGGGACTCTCAAGAGTCTTCTCCAACACCACAGTTCAAAAGCATCGATTCTTCGGCGCTCAGCTTTCTTCACAGTCCAACTTTCACATCCATACATGACCACAGGAAAAACCATAGCCTTGACTAGGCGGACCTTAGTCGGCAAAGTAATGTCTCTGCTTTTGAATATACTATCCAGGTTGGTCATAACTTTTCTTCCAAGGAGTAAGCNTTAGCATCATTCCTTCCAAAGAAATCCCAGGGTTGATCTCCTTCAGAATGGACTGGTTGGATCTCCTTGCAGTCCAAGGGACTCTCAAGAGTCTTCTCCAACACCACAGTTCAAAAGCATCAATTCTTCGGCGCTCAGCTTTCTTCACAGTCCAACTTTCACATCCATACATGACCACAGGAAAAACCATAGCCTTGACTAGGCGGACCTTAGTCGGCAAAGTAATGTCTCTGCTTTTGAATATACTATCCAGGTTGGTCATAACTTTTCTTCCAAGGAGTAAGCGTCTTTTAATTTCATGGCTGCAGTCACCATCTGCAGTGATTTTGGAGCCCAAAAAAATAGTCTGACACTGTTTCCACTGTTTCCCCATCTATTTCCCATGAAGTGATGGGACTGGATGCCATGATCTTCGTTTTCTGAATGTTGAGCTTTAAGCCAACTTTTTCAAAATAGGGCAAATAAGATAGAAATGAATTAGAAATTCCTAGGCATGCTATTTAGTCTTCTATTTATAAAAAACAATGATTTATTCTTGTCTGAGTTTCTCCCTTCCCTCATTGTATTTATATGTTTTGGTACTTGGCTCTTTTCTTTCTACTATTCATTTCTACATTATTCGATTATAATAAAAGCAACGTTAACAATGACCTAGCACTTAATACATGTGAAAGTGCTTTGTAAACAAACTATTATCTTATTTCATGTATTTACTCAAGCTAATCTCAATCAGAAAAACTGTTGATAGTTTATATTATTTCTATATAGGAAAATGTTCACCCTGTCAGTTTGAAAGAGGAAATAACCAATGACATAATAAACCAACAATAAACATTATTATAACTTTCCAAAGATTTTTCTGGCAAATAATAGCATAGATACTTCAGAAAATTTTCAAGTTATAAAATACATATTTATCTCAATTTATCAAATGATGTAGCTTACATTTATAATCTCAGGATAAAATAAAAGTGTTTCACACTTCTATTTTCAACCCTATTACTTTTGATTGGATAACAGTAGAAATCACTTAACATATATAAAATATGGAAACGAGTATTTCACTGTGCTCTTGGAATGATTAATTATGCTTTTACATAAGAACAAAAGCTATGTGAACATATGGTATTATTACTTTAATACAGGGAATTCATTGTAGTATATAGACCAAATAATAATCACCTACTATATACAATAAAATAAAGCCCTCACTGAAACTGGAGAAATGTCTCTTTCTGTCCCTAATTAGTTTTTAATAAATGATACATAATAAGTGGCAACATTCTAATTTATCACAGTTTAGGCATAGTCCTTGAATGGGGGATGGGAGTGTATGAACTCTGGCAGCTGTGAAAGCTGTTTTCACCTAGCCTGTGAAAACTTCTCTGTTAGAAGGCATTGTTCTCAAAGTTTGAAAAGGTGCAGGCTCTCATCAGGTCATTTCAGGTAGGTGGTGTGGCTAACAGAAAGTAAACCCTATAGAGCACAAAGTTCTCACTACAGATAAATTGTCTGTTTTTGGTCTGAATCACTTAGTATTGGTTTTAAATCACAGATACACAGGCACACAGAGTTTTACTGAAATTAACACATAAAGTAGTATATAGCCTTTTTCATTTCACAGATGTGAGAAATACATTTTTATTACTAGTTTTGATTATTTTCAAAGCTGATTTTTGGTTCCCTGACATTAAATTCTACAAACTAGGCCAATTTAATTTTTTCATGATATATTTCAATAGACTAGAAAACCTGGTGGTATTTGTTGTTCTAAGGATCCAGATGATATTTATTTTCTATACCTGGCTCCTGCTTAAGTGCAACAGTGTATTAGTAAAGATAAAGGGATACATTATAACCATAAGCATTTAACAAGGATGTAACAGTTGTATTCTACTTATTGTAGGAGGAATATTTGTGTTCCTCTTTTACTAAAAGTCTCATCTAGACCTGCCTAAGAAATAAAGCAGGTGAGAAGATGGATTTTATCAAGATTTAACCAACAAAATGGTCCAATATGTTCAGTAAATGCACCCCTACCTCCATGCTCCCATTTGCCATAATCCATTGCTTTAATAACATATTGCCAGCATTCATGCACTTCTGTATGTGAATACAGGGACTTGCATCATTTTGGATTAAAACAATACTGAAGGAAAGCAATTGTTTCCTCTCAAAAGTGTAGAACTGAAATATACTCAGGTTAAAATCAACCATTTCCACATCACTATGGTTAAGGAAAATTTTATTCTTTTATTTATTCTAAAGCAAATTTACAGTAGATCTTCTACAGAGAAATTTCCCTTCACTGGATCAATCTGTGAGTGCCTTTGTTCTCAAACAGTGTGCTTTCCTTATGCTGAAATTTTTGAACAAAGCTCCACTATGAGGAGTTAGATTTAGGAAGTTTAATTTTCTTTATAATCAGTACAAGTGTACCTCTTTCCATTCATTCTCTATGGAGCTAAACACACATACACACACACACAGAATGTATCCTTTTCATAAAGTGGGCTTCATATGATCCTTTTTAATCATATAAAGCTAGACCACCTTTTACTGTACTTTAGATGCAAGCCATCACACCCCTACAAAAAACAGGTTATCTTTATATAGTAAGTGTACTTAATAGTATTATGCCTTGACACTCCTTCATATTGCTCATGTGTTCAGATACACACATGCACACACTCTCACACACACAAAAACTCCATTTCTATTAAGTCAAATTCATCTAATATTGCATAGTATGGTTGGTATTTCTATATCTTTTCCTCCTTTAAATGTGACTAGCTATTTACACCCTAACAATTCTGGTACAGAGCTGATTTAGCATTTTTATTGGAATGTGAAAGCTCTTAAAAGAAGAAAAAATCTAATCAGGCAGAAGAGATAGAAAACTTGCTGAATTTTCTTTCACCCCCCTAACACCCCCCTGAATCCTATCAAAAGCACATCTTCCATTCATTGCTTCCCGGTGTCATTATGACAAGCGGCTACAAATCAATAGCAGAGGAAAAGGCAGGACCAACCCGCACTCACCAAGTGATAAAGATTCACTCTCAGCCTCGATTTGCTAATAGCCCATAATAGCAGCCATTGGCGCCCTGCATTAAATCATACATTTCACTCTGCGTTTATTATGGGATTTTTAAAACTCCTCACCAAATTGGATTTTCTTGATGGTCTCTAATTTCCACATTTATCATTTAAAATTAAACTCCTCTGTGGAGAGGGGGAACAGAGAAGAAAGTAGAGAAAGGCCAGAGAATACTGTGTTTTTTCTTTTAACCCCCCCCTTTTTTTTTATGAAAACCCATAAATAATACCAGGTATTCCAGTCATAAGCAGCAGGGTTTTTAATCTGTAAGAAAATTCTAGAAATTGGGCTGGAATACTTTGTATGTACCGGTCTAATAAATGAAGATGACAATTATATATATATATATATAAAGCAGGTTTTAAACAAAAGGAATTTTGATGAAAAAATTCTCAGTAATGCTGTACAGAGGTGAATTGCAAAAGCAATGGAAAATAAGTTAGTGTTACATTATGCAAATACTCCAAGGAGCTGTAAAGAGAGTGCTCAGCAAGTATAGTATTCTAGTTTTTTTAAAACTATATTTATCTTATTTCAAAGCTCAGTGACAGACAAAAAATACAAATTCATTTATGGGTTTCTAATTATACAGTTTGCTTAACTATGTATACGTTCTCAGTTTAAAAAAGTATTTTACAATTTCATGGAATCCAGTAGCAAAGCTGCCTCTTGCCTGCTGCAGCAAACCCCTAAACAAGTTCTTCAGTCTCCCATAGATACCCTGAAACAATGGAATCAACCCATGGGAACTGAAATCACTACAAATTTAAGCATACATAACGTCTTTGGATAAAATGTTTCTTATTCTCTGAAAATAAAAAATGAAAATTAAATTTCATGTCTATAGCATAAATTGAAAGGGCTATATTTTCTCAAGCCTGCATGGTTGAGACGTAAAAATGACCTAGTTTTAACTATACTACTGGCAGGACCCAAAGACTTAAGAAGGGAACTAATCAGTCCATATTCAGAGATGCTTGAAAAGGCTAGAGGTTTAATGAAAGCTTGAATGATTCTCTGATTTTTTGCTCCTTTTGGAGATTTCCTCAGCAATAAAATCCATCTACATCATTTTCCTTAAGAAACAGACAAATGACCTTTTAAAACAGAGTGTTTGAAGCAGAGTTTAAAACTTCAGCTACTTTATAATAATACTTCATTTCATCTTCACAGGCCTTCTTTTCTTTCAGAATTTTGTTATTGATAAAAGTTTTTTAAACCTTTTTCAGTGATCCTGTTTTTGTAAGATCTGTGGCTAAAGAAGATATTTACATTTTTAAATGGTTAAAAATAAAAAGATAATATTAATAACATAAAAATATATGAAATTCACATTTCAATGCCCATAAATATTAATAGTTTAAAAAGTACAGTCACAGTCTTTTGTCTAAATACTAGCTATAGCTGCTTTCATGCTACAACAATAGAGCCGAGTAACTGGGGTAGAAATTCATATGGCATAGAATCTAGAATATTTACTATCTGGCTCTTCACAGAAGAAGTTTGCTAACCCCTGCTGAAAAGTGTTCCATTGTGTAGCTATGCCACAATATTATCCATTTTGCTTCTGAAGAACATTTGGACTGTTTCTGGTATTGACTATTATAAATACGTGCTACAAAATTCTAGAACATGTCTTTTGTGAGCATACATATACCTAGGAGTAGAACTGCTGGATGTAAGGTATGTATATATTCAGTTTTATAGTTGTTGCTAAGCAGTTTTCCAGTGCTTTTTATCAGTGTACACTCCTACCAACAGCACAAGGAAAGTCAAATTTCTTTTTTTCTCTTCAACTTTTGGTATTTTAGCTATTCTTGCCCCCCCCCCACCTTTTATTGGTCTTCATCATGGCATGTGGGCTTCTTTAGTTGTGGCATGCAGGATTAGTTGTCCCGTGGCATGTGGGATCTTAGTTCCCCAGTCAAGGATAGAACCCAGGTCCCCTGTATTGGAAGGTGGATTCTTAACGACTGAACAACCAGGGAAGTCTCATTTGTCCTTTTGATATGTATCTCCCTTATGTCTAATAAAGCTGAGAGTACTTTCTCATATGTTAATTGCCATTTAAATATTCTCTTTTTTGAAGCAGCTGTTTTAATCTTTGTCTCTTTTTCTATAGGGGTGCATGACTTTTTGTTATTGAATTGTAGGAGTTATTTATATATTATAGTCACAAGTGTTTTGTCAGGTTATCTTCTGTAAATATTTTCTTGGTTGTGGTATGCCTTCTTATTCTTCTTAAGGGTGTCTTTTGATGAAAGAAGTTTTTAATCTTGATATAGTCTGGTGAATCCTTTTTTATTTGCAGTTAGCACCCTGTGCTTTAAGAAATATACCCTATTACAAGAAGATTGTGAATTTATTTGGATTTTTCATTTGTATTAATAGGTCATTTGTGAATAACGACAATTTTATTTTTTTCTGATGCTTATTTTTTGTCTTATTGTATTAGCTAGGAACTACAGTACAATGATGACTAGAAATGATGAATGGTGAGTATATTTGATTTTTATAGATTTTCTTAATCAGGTTAAAGAATTTCCTTTCTGTTCCTAGTTTTTATTATGAATGGTTACTAAAATTTATCAAAGACCAAAAAACTTATAGAGATGACCATGTGAATCTCTTATTATTTTTCTGTTAATATGGTGAATTACATTGATTAATTTCAAAATGTTAAAAACTCCCCATTCATTCCTGGAATAAACTTGATTCATAATAATTTTTGTATATTACTGGATTCAATTTGCTGGCATTTGTTTAAAATTTTTATATCTATATTCACGGGAAAGATCAATTTGTAGTTTTCTTGTGGTAATCTTGTGTAGTTTTAATACCAACTTTCTTGTGTATTTAAAAAGTTTCTGGTGAAATTGCAAGGACTACTTTTGGCAAACTGCAAACTTTAGTGGAAATTCAAGCTGCTGTCCTTTATTATAATGGCACAAGGAACTCTGATACTCATGAGTTTTTCATACTCTGCTGTAAGTTCCTTTAAGTTTCATGACTCTCTATTCCTGAGTACTTGCTTTTATTATACCAGCTTTTGAAGATTCATCTAGAGTTTCTAAATTTTATTTTACTTCTCCCTCTGGTGAATTTAAGGGTTCACAATAAGAATTTTTTTGTCCACAATTATGTATTAGGCTGGTCCTATCTGCAAGAAAAAGTATTATGGGAAGTTAAAAGAAGTAGAACTTAAATTCTCTGCCCTCAGTGAGTTTAGAATGCAGTAAATTAAATCAACCTCTTAAAAAAAATCAAATTAACTACAGAATAATCTTTAATTAAACTTCATTCAAATTCATGAAGCTTTAAAAAAATGACTTCTATTACAATGGGGAAAACGAGTTAATGAAAGAAAAATTAGAATTAAAGAAAAGCACAAAGATGGTGCAAAATCACTTGTAGTCACACCAAGAAATATAACCAAAAGAAAGGCAATGCCAAAGAATGCTCAAACTACCGCACAATTGCACTCATCTCACACGCTAGTAAAGTAATGCTCAAAATTCTCCAAGCCAGACTTCAGCAATATGTGAACAGTGAACTCCCTGATGTTCAAGCTGGTTTTAGAACAGGCAGAGGAACCAGAGATCAAACTGCCAGCATCCGCTGGATCATGGAAAAAGCAAGAGAGTTCCAGGAAAACATCTATTTCTGCTTTATTGACTATGCCAAAGCCTTTGACTGTGTGGATCACAATCAACTGTGGAAAATTCTCAAAGAGATGGGAATACCAGACCACCTAACCTGCCTCTTGAGAAATCTGTATGCAGGTCAGGAAGCAACAGTTAGAACTGGACATGGAACAACAGACTGGTTCCAAATAGGAAAAGGAGTACGTCAAGGCTGTGTATTGTCTCCCTGCTTATTTAATTTATATGCAGAGTACATCATGAGAAACGCTGGAATGTGAGAAACACAAGCTGGAATCAAGATTNTTAAGTCACTTCAGTCGTGACCAACTTTGTGCGACCCCATAAACGGCAGCCCACCAGGCTCTGCTGTCCCTGGGATTCTCCAGGCAAGAACACTGGAGTGGGTTGCCATTTCCTTCTCCAGTGCATGAGAGTGAAAAGTGAAAGTGAAGTTGCTCAGTCGTGTCAGACTCTTTGTGACCCCCATGGACTGCAGCCCACCAGGCTCCTCTGTCCATGGGATTTTCCAGGCAAGAGTACTGGAGTGGGGGGCCATTGCCTTCTCCAATATGGGGTTTACGTCCATGTAAATGTTGAAGTTCCCTGAGACAAACCAGCTCTCTGGCTGCCTGGCCTAAGCAGCCCCTAGAGAGAGGCCTTGCTCCCTTTCCCACCTTTCCAGTGTTGGTGGTGTTGTTGCCTTTTTCATCTGTATCTGTGATTGACTTTGATTTTAAAGATTCCTTCTTTCATTGTGCACAAGTGCTGAGAGCCTTGAGGCCCCATTTTTGCTGTGCATATATCCTGACTCGGGGCTTTTATTCAGCAAAATGTTCATTCTTCTGTCAGACAATGTCATATTCAACTCTGTTCATGTTAAAGCACTGTGAAGCCAAAAAAAAAAAAGAGAGAGAGAGAGAGACCCGGAGCACCCACATGGCCCGCATCCGGCCCACACTCAGGTCTGTCGATGATGGTAAACAACATGGACCATTCATGGAGAAGCTTGAAACTCACATCTGCAATCATGACCGAGAAATTGTGCAACTTTCATTTATTAGGGCTTTGTGGACTCTGGAATAGAACTGCTGAAAGTGAGAGAAGCCCAGGGACTCAAACATCAAGTGACTGATTCTAATAGAAAACTACAACACGAGGGAAAGGGATTGGTAACAGCAACAGAAGAGCTGAAGCAGTGTCAGCTACAACAGAGGAATATTTCTGCCACTGCCGATAAGCTAATATTGTGTCTTCTAGTTCTGGAGATGTACAGCAAACTGAGGGACCAGATGAAAACTAAAAGGCATTATCCTGAACCGAAAACTCTGGAATATAGGTAGAACATCCCTGTCTGCTTC
Organism: Oreotragus oreotragus; assembly: GCA_006410675.1. Classification (NCBI taxonomy): domain Eukaryota; kingdom Metazoa; phylum Chordata; class Mammalia; order Artiodactyla; family Bovidae; genus Oreotragus; species Oreotragus oreotragus. The sequence goes on along the minus strand of SJYX01017633.1, from coordinate 244,107 downwards.
AAGGAAGCCACTCTCGATTCTGCAAGGTGAGGGTGGACAATATCCCCAAGCTTCTAGAAGAAACTAAGGATGTTTGATCTCAAAGACTTTCTGGAGAGTATTCGCAACATTCAGACACAATTGGAGAGACTGCCATGAAGCAAGCTCAACAAAAAAGAAACCTGGATAACATTATCTTGCAACAACCCAGAATAGAAAAATCTAAGAAAGAAGCATATACAATTTTTGGATACAGAGATAGAAAGCACTAGCCCCAAGTCTGAACAGGATCCAGGAATTCTGGATGTTAAAGATGAGGAAGATGATGAAGGGACCCAAGATTTGGTTGATTTCTCTCCTGTTTATCAATGTCTACACATATTCTGTCCTGGGGGCCTGGGAAACCTTTGAGAACTACTACCGAAAACAGAGGCAAAAACAGGCTTGTTTGGTGCTCCAGCCTCTGTCTAACATGCATAAAACTTTAGATGGCTACAGGAAATATTTCAATCAAATTGTCGGCTTTTCTTTTGTGAAGATCACATTTTACATACAATGCAGGACTTAGTAAATAGAGCCCACATTGGTGAACTGTGGGAAATGGCACTTTCAAAAACCATCGCAGCACTCCGTACTCACTTGTCTTACTGCTCTGATCCAAACCTTGTGTTAGATTTCAAGGACCTCACTATGCTTTCTGTTGACACTTCAGGTGTATGGTTTTCCTGTATATCAGTTTTTTGACATGCTGCCAGAAATCAGGGACCAGTACAGTTAAACTTTGCTAAAGAACCAGTTGGGTATTTTCAGCAACATACTTGACTCTGACAACTACAGTCCTGAGATGTATAAAAAGATGGTAGGACAATTCCCATTCCAAGATACAGAGCTGGAAAAGCAACCATTTCCAAAAGTTCCCATTTTTTGAATTTGTGCCAAAAGCGTACAACCAAATTAAAGAATTTATCTACGCCTGTCTGAAGTTTTCAGATCTTCATCTGGGCTCAGCTGAAGTTGATGACATGATTTGTAAATCTATAGACCCGTTGCTGACTAGGACTCTAAGCAACTCTGCAGAATGTCATTAAAAGGAAGAATGTTGGACTTCTTGAGCTTGTCCAGATTATTATCAATACAACACACCTGGAGAAATCCTGTAAATACTTGGAAGAATTTATCATCAATATCACTAATGTGTTTCCAGGGACAGTTCATGCTACCAAGCTGTATGGCACCGTGACTTTTAAGGTTGCCAGACATGCAGCTGAAGAAGAGATTTATACCAACTTAAACCAGGAAACAGACCAGTTTCTACAGCTGGCTGGCTATGACTGGATGACAGGAGATTTGGGCAGCAAAGTAAGTGATTACCTAGTAGACCTCACTGCCTTTCTACATAGCACCTTTGCTATATTCACACACCTTCCTGGAAAGGTGGCCCAGACTGCATGTATGTCAGCTTGCAAGCATTTAGCCACTTCTTTGATGCAACTTTTCGACCTTCGACTTCATGCCGTCGAGTAGAACCTTCGTAATGTCGTCCAGTTGAACCTACAGTCTCTTACGCCTGTCAACCGGTGTAGACCGGGTCACAGACCCAAGGTCCTCCTGTGCGACGTCGACTGGAAGTCCGACTTGAGACAAGATCTTGGAGAATGACACCCAGTTATCCCACAAGGAAGCTTCTCTTTTCTCTTCCTGATTTCTCCTTCCCACCAAGTTAAGACACTAGCTGATGAGCATTTAGGTGCTTCAAGTTCAAGGAGGCAGAGGATAATGGCTACAGAAGCGGACTTTCCTATCCTCTGCCATCCCAGGTCAACTTCAAACATCCTTGAAAATACTACTGCAGCTGACCTTCAGCGACTTGAGACAAGATCTTGGAGAATGACACCCAGTTATCCCACAAAGAGGCTTCTCTTTTCTCTTCCTGATTTCTCCTTCCCACCAAGTTAAGACACTAGCTGATGAGCATTTAGGTGCTTCAAGTTCAAGGAGGCAGAGGATAATGGCTACAGAAGCGGACTTTCCTATCCTCTGCCATCCCAGGTCAACTTCAAACATCCTTGAAAATACTGTAGAAACTTTCTGATCCATTTCTAGAGGCTCAGAAATGAGAATGCAACTTCCTGACATTACTATTCAGAGAAGAATTATTTTGTGTTGAATCTTCATTCTAGTCAAGAGTGGGCATGCTTCTTTCTTTATTCCTTGATGTGTTCTTTCTCAAGGAGAGATAGCGATCATTTCAGTTACCTCTTTAGGAGTCTTAGCCTAGACCAAGTTTCCTCTGTGCCACTTACTGTGATGTCAGATTCAGGAGGTATTTAACTTGACCCATTAAGTGACCATACATTTTGCTATCATGTCAGATATGGATGGTGGTGAGGACAAACTGACACTTCTTTCTCATTATACTCACCTAGAATGCTGCCTATTCTCTGAGTACAGGCAAGCACTGCAGAGATTCCCTATCAGCCAGAAACTCAGCTGTGCAAATTTGCATCAACTAATGCATTTGATAAATACAGTATAGCATATTTAAGAATGCTTATACAGTGAAGAATACTGTTTACTAGTCAAAAATCAATGAACTAGGTTTACATGGATCAACGTGAATAGATCTTGAAACCATGTATTTTTTTTTCGTTGGGGCAGATATGCTGATGACACCACCCTTATGGCAGAAAGTGAGGAGGAGCTAAAAAGCCTCTTGATGAAAGTGAAGGAGGAGAGCGAAAAAGTTGGCTTAAAGCTCAATATTCAGAAAACGAAAATCATGGCATCCGGTCCCATCACTTCATGGCAAATAGATGGGGAAACAGTGGAAACAGTGTCAGACTTTATTTTTTTGGGCTCCAAAATCACTGCAGATGGTGACTGCAGCCATGAAATTAAAAGACGTTTACTCCTTGGAAGAAAAGTTATCACCAACCTGGATAGTATATTCAAAAGCAGAGACATTACTTTGCCGACTAAGGTCCGCCTAGTCAAGGCTATGGTTTTTCCTGTGGTCATGTATGGATGTGAAAGTTGGACTGTGAAGAAAGCTGAGCGCCGAAGAATCGATGCTTTTGAACTGTGGTGTTGGAGAAGACTCTTGAGAGTCCCTTGGACTGCAAGGAGATCCAACCAGTCCATTCTGAACTGGTGTGCTGCGATTCATGGGGTCGCAAAGAGTCGGACACGACTGAGCGACTGAACTGAACTGATAGTTGCTTTACAATTGTGTGTTAATTTCTGCTGTACAACAAAGTGAATCAGCTATATGTGTGCATATGTCCCCTCCCTCTTGGACTTCCCTCCTGCCACCACCCCATCCCATCCAGGTAGATCACCACAGAGCTCTAAGCTGAGCTCCCTGTGCTATACGGCAGGTTCCCACTAGCTATCTGTGAAAACAAAATATTGAATGAAAAAAGTAAGTTACAGAATGTTGTATGCAATGTCATA
>SJYX01017633.1:187011-238496 GCA_006410675.1 Oreotragus oreotragus | reverse complement strand
TAAAGGTGAATTTAAAACTATTGGGGAAAGATAGATTATCACAAAAAGGTGCTAGAGCAGCTATAAAAAAAAGGAAATTATACCAACATCTCATATTTTACACCAAAATAAATTCTGTAGTGGTCAAAGATTATAATATAAACAACAAAACCAGAGAAGTATTAGAAGAAACCAGATTATAATCTTTAATAATCTTCACATGTGGAATCTGTCCTAAGCATAAAAAAAGAGAAAAAAGATCAGATGAAAGGTAATGATAAATTCTATTATTTTCAAATAAAAAATAGATCCATGGGAAAAAAACAAGCAAAGTAAAAACCAACATTCAGAAACATATTTGCAGCTTAAGTCACAGACAATGGCTAATTTATCCCACACATGAAGATCTCCTATTAAATCCATGTGAAAAGACCAATAACTCAATAGAAATTTGAGCAAAAGGTGTACACAGATATTCCGCAGAAAAGGGAATACCACAGGCTCTTCAGTTCAGTTTCGTTCAGTCACTAGGTCATGTCCTACTCTGTGACCCCAAGGACTGCAGCACGCTAGGCCTCCCTACCCATCACCAAATCCCAGAGTTTACCCATATTCATGTCATTTGAGTCGGTGATGCCATCCAACCATCTCATCCTCTGTCTTAGACCTATCAAAACATGTTCATTCTCACTTTTGGAAAAAATGCCAATTTATACCTGGATTTTTTTTTTTGAGATCTTATTTTTTACTTATTAGATTGGCAAAGATGAATGCATTTAGTGACATTTTCTTAGCACAGTCTGGGAAAACAGTGGTAGTATAAATTGACGCAAACTTTGTGAAGAGTACCTTGACAGTACAAAATCTACCAAAGTCCATATGCGTATGTTTATTGACCCAGCAAGGCTACTACTCTTTCACATTACTGATAGAGTCATTCACACTTGTACAGAATTTCATATACATAGAAGGTTGTTTATTATAGGAACACTGTAATGCAAAGATTGAAAATAACCTAAAAACCCATCATCACGGGCTGGTTAAAATAAATGATACACTGAAGCAATGAAATATTAGGACAGTCAAAGAGAAGAATAAAAGGAGAAAGCTCCCCATGTATTGAGATGGGATGACTGCTGAGATAGATCGATTACTGGGTATGGATAGATAGACATAAAATTATTTACATATGCACATGTATTATTGATTGCATATGTATCAAGTATCTCCGGAAGAGAAAACAATGAGCTGGTAATATTAATTGACTTTGAAAATGGAAACTGGACTGTTTCATGGAAACTTCTGAATTTTTAAGCATTTCAACACACTATCCTAAAAATTAAATAGAACTACATTAAATTTCTAAAGTTAGGTAGATTGTTATAATCACAGGAAACAGCTTGGGTCCTAATGAGTTAGTCCCAAGAAAAATAAAGGAAATATCTTAGCAAAAGGTCAGTAACCAGAACCTATTGTTCCCCAAAGCTCTCAACTGTCAGGCAGTCTGAATTATCTACTCCCCATACTAACCATCAGTTCAGTTCAGGTCAGNATAGTATATTCAAAAGCAGAGACATTACTTTGCCAACTAAGGTCCATCTAGTCAAGGCTATGGTTTTTCCTGTGGTCATGTATGGATGTGAAAGTTGGACTGTGAAGAAAGCTGAGCGCCGAAGAATCGATGCTTTTGAACTGTGTTGTTGAAGAAGACTCTTGAGAGTCCCTTGGACTGCAAGGAGATCCAACCAATCCATTCTGAAGGAGATAACCCTGGGATTTCTTTGGAAGGAATGATGCTAAAGCTGAAACTCCAGTACTTTGGCCATCTCATGCGAAGAGTTGACTCATTGGAAAAGACTCTGATGCTGGGAGGGATTGGGGGCAGGAAGAGAAGGGGACGACCGAGGATGAGATGGCTGGATGGCATCACGGACTCGATGGACGTGAGTCTGAGTGAACTCCGGGAGATGGTGATGGACAGGGAGGCCTGGCGTGCTGTGATTCATGGGGTCGCAAAGAGTTGGACACGACTGAGCGACTGAACTGAACTGAACATTTAACGGCTTCCCAGGTGGCTCAGCAGTAAGGAATCTGCCTGCCAGTGCAGGAGCCGCAGGAGACTCAGGTTTGATCCCTGGGTGAAGAAGATTCCCTGGAGGAGAGTATAGCAACCCACTCCAGTATTCTTGTCTAGGGAATCCCATGGACAGAGGAGCCTGGCAGGCTACAGTCCATAGGGTTGTAAACAGTCAGACTGAAGCAACTCAGTATGCACACATGCACACTAACATATAAATTTTGTTGAAAATTAGATAATCTTCAATGTGTTCATCCTCATATTTTCTGTATAGTAGACAATTCTATAGTTAGTATATCCTATTAATCTTACCTGTACATAATTTGGACATACATTGAAAGGACTGATTCTGAAACTGAAACTCCAATACTTCGGCCACTTGATGTGACAAACTGACTCATTTGAAAAGACCCTCATGCTGGGAGGGATTAGGGGCAGGAGGAGAAGGGGAAGACAGAGCATGAGATGGTTGGATGGCATCACCGACTCAATGGACATGAGTTTAAGTAAGCTCCGGGAGTTGGCGATGGACAGGGAGGCCTGGTGTGCTGTAGTCCCTTGGGTCACAAAGAGGTGGACACAACTGAGCGACTAAACTGACTGAATGAACTGTACAGACTTTTTGTTCTATTTAGTAGCATTAAAAAAACCTTTGTAAAGATAAATTTAGAAAAATAACTTCTATAGTTTATATTGCTATGAAACAAGTACAAAAATTAGGAAAAAAAATTTAAATGTGTGAAATGAAACGCCCCTCTCTTTCTCCACCAATCAGATATGACACTATACCTTTGCTCTCAATTCAGAAAGCTTCTATTATCTGTTTGGTAGGTCCAGTATCTCGCCACATCTCTACATTTAAAATATCCTCCCCTCTGATACATGACAAATTAAAAGCTGTTAGGATTTGTTTTTGTGCACAAAAAATAATTTTAAATTTCTTGTATAATAATGAAGTACAGAATTGCTATCTTAGAGCTGTTTTACCATAATGGTAAAGGGCACAGGCTTTGGTGAATTGGAAACCTGGCACCACCACTCACAAATTAATTACATTCTCTGTATCTCAGTTACTCATCTATAAAACGGAAGAAATAATGGTAATGACCTCATGGAGTTGTTATTAGGATTAAGTAAGTTGAGACAAGTGAAGGACTGTTGGGTACATAATAGGTGCTCGGTAAATGTCAGCTTTGCATAGGCAAGCTAAAACCCCGTTCATTTAAAATACATATAAGGAACAGCTACACTTACTGTTATGAAATTGAAAAACCTCCTTCAGTTTGCTCCCACTGGCATTCCTCTTTTCTTTAGTCCTGAAGAGTGTCTTTTTAAACTAGTTCATTTCTCTTCTTGCTGTTTCCTGTCATTATTTTCTGACTTATTCTTGAAACAATGAAAAAGTCCTCTGCTTTTAGAATTTATTTCTAAATGCTTACTTCTATTATAAAGTCTCTATCTGAGCTAACACCACTCGATTTAAGTGGCTAAAAGCTGGAACTGAAGAAATGAGGACAAGGGACATGTTAAAACTGGTAGCACTGTCAGGAATTTTCCTAGTTTTCTCTTTTGTTTGGCTAATCTAGAATTCACAGAGAATAGTCTATATCTGTTCAATTAAAGGATCAATGAAAGAGTTGGCAATAAAAGCCTATCAGTCTGAGTTATACAATTAAATATGGAAGAAATTAAAATGAACTTAAAAATTCAGGCTGGGAGTGAGGAAGAATTTTAATAAAAATTCAAAATCCTAAACAGCTTTTTTGAGGTTGTGATGCTTTATGTCATCAAACGAGACATTGAGAGATGAGAGTGAACCGGTTTTAGGTCTTAAAATATGATAATAGAGGCTTTCTTTAATCTGCATGCAACTGTTTAACACGGTTGCAATTACAACTTAAGTACTACACAGTATGTGTTAATTTCTTTACTAAACTGTACTGTTATTTTGTACACATTAATTCTGTAAAACATTCAAAGGCAGTCAAGGTTATGGGTTTTCTTAGGATGTCTGCATATTAATAAAAGAAGGAGTTATAATGGGATAAGGAAGCTTTAATTATGGGCTAGGTTGTCACACTCTGAGTGCCAGCTTTAGACAATCACTCTTTTTTTGTGGATGCCACATAGTGGCCTCACCTTTTCTTTTTTTCTAAACTGTTTCAGTATCTGAAGTATCCTGTGGTTTATTGATTCTTGTAACCACACACTCTGCCACTAATGTTCATTACTTGTGTTTTTCCCGACTCTTGCCTCTTGAGGAGAATGAAAGGTGGAAAACGTGACACAATAGTCTCAAATTGGATGACTCAGTTTAAATACTGAACCAGAAAAAAAGTGTCTTAAACCACCACTAGAAACATTCTCCTTTCAAATGGAATTGATCTTGCTGCTGCTGCTACTAAGTCACTTCAGTCGTGTCCGACTCTGTGCGACTCTGTAGACGGCAGCCCAACAGGCTCCTCTGTCCCTGGGATTCTCCAGGCAAGAACACTGGAGTGGGTTGCCATTTCCTTCTCCAATGCATTTAAGTGAAAACTGAAAGTGAAGTCGCTCAGTCGCGACCCCATGGACTTTAGCCTACCAGGCTCCTCCATCCATGGGATTTTCCAGGCAAGAGTACTGGAGTGGGATGCCACTGAAACCTAGTTTAATCAGCAAATAGGTAAAGAATAACAGAGGTAGGTGCTTTCAGGACATATTGTGGCATGTCAGAGCTCAGTCTTCTATAGGATGACAAAAACATTTTATTTCTTTAGTTTTTCGTTGATCTTATTCAAGTTTCATTTTATTCAGTAGCTATCAATTCTCATCTGGATGAAATATTGCCACTTAGATTTTAATCCTTTCCTATCCTTTAAGTTAGCCTTTTTATTAAATATTCACAGAAATGTTCTTCCTTCAATACAAAATTCTTTCACATACATGTAGCTTTTACAAGTCATTTCCCCCCTCAAGACAAGGATCTACCACGAGTGTCATCTTCTACCTAAAACTACTTATAGAATGTATTTCTATTATAATTCTATTCTTTCTATTACTTCATTCATTTTATTTATTTGGTGGATTTTAACATTTTTAGGATATACACACCCACACAGTCCTCTGAAGTATAAACAGTATGGCATTTTTGTTAATAAGAGTGGAAGCAACAAAGTCAGACTGTCTGGGTTGGAATCCAAGCTATGACATTTAGTGGCTGTGTGGCCTTGGGTGACTTAGTGAATGAACCTCTTTGTGTTTTACTTTCCTCATTAGGAAAATGGGAGACAATAATGACCTATTTCACAGTGCTATGGTAAGGATTAAATACATGAATATTTGAAAAATACAATAGTGTTAAAATTTTTAGCTCAAAATAATAACTATCGCTGTTCCTGTTACATTTATAAATTTATGAAGGAAGACTCACTTATAGGTATCTTCCTTTTTCTAACACCAAATGTCTCTCCTTTGATCAAAATCCTTCAGTGGCCTCCTGTCTCATTTGAAGTCAAAGTCCTTACCTTGACTTACTGGACCCAACTTGATCTAACCACCCCCCACTTGTACTCCTTTGACCTCATTTCCTACTAGCCTTCATCTCCTTCACTCTACTCCACCATCCATTGGTCTTCTTATTGTTCCTAGAAGGTGTCGTGTACACTCTCACTTTCTGAGTCCTGTAGCTACTCCCTCTAGCTGAAATATTCTTTCCTCAGAGTCACGTCTCTCTCTTTCTCTTATTTACTTCTGGTATCATTCCTGATCACCCATTATAAAAGAGCAATCTCTCCCAGCACTTGTTATTCTTTATCTCCTTTCCCTTGATTTATTTTTCTCTATAACAATTATCACCATCTAGCATAAATAAAATGGATCTATTGGTGATAACAGAATCTATAGGCCTTTACTAAATATGATTGTTGATTGAAAATTTGTCCTATTACCTCTTTGTGCTGGCTTGGAAAACCATGTCATATATTAACAATGTCTTTCAATTTAAGATAAATCAGGTAGAATCTTCACAGAATCACATTCTGTGTAGTATATTACACTAAATGGATCTGATCCTCTCCTATAGAAATTAACAAAGGATTCTTTGTGTGTATATGTTCAAGGCTTATCTATTATCAAATTAGTAGCTCTTTCAATAGATCATGAACACTTGACACACATACCTGTCCTGGAGGTGAACTTCAACAAAGAGAGCTTTCTGTGTGAGGAAGGCTAGAGATTAAAAGGAAAAGAGAAATGGCTTCTATTGGAAGATTCTGAAAATGTTACCTCCCACCTTTTTTTTGGGAAAAAAAAAAAGACCTCTTTGAGGAGATGTATAGGCATAGAGACTTGGTTTAAGTCTCTCGTGTGTGTGCCCTTTGACTTTGAAAAGGCATCAATTGAAATAAAGAAATGTTTCCTGCTTCTCATCAACAGATGAAAGGACAAAACATTAGAATCATGTTTTGTTCACACATTAGATCATAGCATCATATCTAGGAAAGAGGGAGGAGAAAGAGAGATTGGACACTGATAAAGAAAGATGAACAGCAAAAGAGAACAGCTGTTATGTGAGGCTCAGCCTGTGGCTTCACTGGTGTCCAGCCAGCACCTCAGAATTAGAGGTTTAAATGGAACATCTATTAGTCAGTTACACAGGTACAAACTGATTAACTTTACAAACATTGACTATATTATTTTCTTTCACAATGGTCTTTGATAATTTTTATTCCCTGTCCTTCTTTCAGTATTTCTATTCTGAAAATAAGCTGTATGTGTTCCTGGCTCCGTTAGCAAAATAGCATTTGTTTCCATTTTCTTNACTTTACAAACATTGACTATATTATTTTCTTTCACAATGGTCTTTGATAATTTTTATTCCCTGTCCTTCTTTCAGTATTTCTATTCTGAAAATAAGCTGTATGTGTTCCTGGCTCCGTTAGCAAAATAGCATTTGTTTCCATTTTCTTCTAAAACCTTATTAAATATTTCAAGCATACAAAGAAGTTAAAAAATAACGGCATTAAATACCTGTATAGCCAACTATCTAGTTTTGTTACATTTAACATGTTTCTATATTTGCTTAATTTTTAAAAATATCTATTTATTTATTTGACTGTGTCAGGTCTTTTGCATCATGTAGGATCTTTTATTGTGGGCTCTTGGGCCTGGTTGCTTTGCTCTTTGACCAGGGATCGAACCCATGTCCTCTGCATTGCAAGGACCACCAGGGAAATCCCACTTAATTTTTTTTTTTTTAAGAAATAGTACATTTTCGTGGCTGATTCATGTCGATGTATGGCGAAAAACACCACAATATTGTAAAGTAGTTAGCCTCCAATTAAAAGAAATTAATTAATTAAAAAAAAGAAATAGAACATCACAGTTCCAGTTTAAGCTTTATGGGAGGATTTCATAACCTTATTTCCTCTCTTCTTGCCTTCAAGATGTAAACTGCACCCTGAATCTGATGTCCACTGTGCTTTGCATGTTTTAGAAGTTATACTGATGATATACTGTGCATAGTCTGCAATATTTTCACGCTCAACATTGCATTTTGGAGTTTTATTCCTATTGATACATGGAGCTCTCACTCATATGCTTTCAATGCTATATGCATGCCATTGAATGGATATTTCCAGATTAATTCACCCATTCTCTTACGATAAACAATCAGGTATTCCCAATTTTTCATTATTATTGGCAATATAGCAATGAACATTAATTTTAGCTTTCCTTGTGGACACATATGAGAGTTTTGCAAAGGTACATATGAGCATCTTCAACTTTTCTAACAAACTGTTCCTCAAAGTAACTGCACCTATTTATTGCTACCCCTGTAGTTGCTGAAGTTATTTCTCTATATGTGTGCTTGTAAATATTCTAAATCTTATTTTTCATCAATTCAATGAGTATGAAATACTCAATTCAAATGTAAAGTATTTAAATCTGTTGCAATCCAATGATTAGGGCTAGCTTTGGGGAAGCTATTATGGTTATGATATAAAGTCTTTCTATTAATGAACATAGTTCCTCTGACTATTTATTTAGATTTTTAGTTTTAAGAAGGTTTATCATTGATGATAAAGATTCTGTACCTCCTTCTATAGATTTATAATATATATGTTATGCTTTTATTCTTGTTGTAAGTGGAATTTTAAAATTATATAAATATAGTCTTTTGGTTTAGAAAATAGAATGCAATAAATTTATACTACTAACTATATACATTACAAAATAAGAAAATTCTCAAATCAGTAACCTAAGCTCAATCTCAAGAACCTAGAAAGAGAAGATAATAATAAACCTAAAACAAGCAGAAGAAAGAAAATAATAGATAGGAAATCACTGAAATTGAAAAGAGATAAACAATAGAGAAAATGAAACAAATTGGTTTTTTCAAAATTCCAATTAAATGGACAAACATAGTAATTAGGAATATCAGGAATAAAACAGAGAATACCACTTCAGACCCTTCAAACATCAAAGGGATAATAGGAAAAAGCTAGAGATAACTCTATACATCTAAACTTGATGATTTAGATTAAATGGACTAATTCCAAAACAATTTAAATCTCCACAAATTACTCAGCATGAAAAAGATCATCTGAATATCCCTATAAGTATTAAATAAATTGAATTTATAATTTAAAAAACTACAAAAGAAGAAATTCCTAGGCCCAGATGGTTTTCCTGGAGAATGCTACTAAATGTTTAAAGAAGAATTAACACCAATTCTACAAAATCTATTACACAAAACAGAAAGAACATTTTCCATCTCATTTTATGAAGTTAGTATTACCTTGTCACCAAAACTAGACAAAGACAATACCAAAACGAAAGACAAGGAGGAAGAAAGGAGAGAAAGAAACAGAGAGAGAAGGAGGGAACTACAGACCAATATCCCTTATTAACATGGATGCAAAAATGCTTAACAAAAATTATCAAATATAATTCAGCAATATAGAAAAAGGATTACAAACCATGAGCAAGTGAAGTTTATTACAGGAACAGAAGACTGGTTAAATATTCAAAATTCAGAAGCTAAATCACATAATCATATCAACTGATGCAAAAAACCTAGCATTTGACAAAATTTAATGCCCATCCTTAAGAAAATTCAGAATGACAAAAATGGAGGGGAATTTCCTCAACTTGATAAACAGGGTTTATATATATATATATAAACTACACTTGATATTATACTTAAGGGTCGTAGACTGGATGTTTTCCTTCTAAGATTGGAAACAAGAGAAGGATGTCTGCTCTCACTGCTCTTATTTAACATGACTGGAAGTTCTAGCCAGTGCAATAAGGCAAGAAAAGGAAATAAACAGCATATGCATTGGAAAGGACTATCTGACAAAGGATTAATATGTAGACTATGCAAAAACAAAACAAACAAAATCTTAAAACTCAATAGTGAAAAAAAAGCACAGAATCCAATTAGAACACAGGCCAAAGAAGATAAACAGACAGCAGCCAAGCACATGAAAAGATGTTGAGCATCATCAGCCATTAAAGAAATGCAAATTAAAACCACAATAAGGTATCACCATAAACCTATCAGAATATCTAAAATAAAAAATAGCAACACCATCAGTTGCTGCTCAGAACGCAGAGAAAATGAATTGCTCATACACTGCTAGTGGGAATGTAAATGGTAGAGCAATTCTGGAAAACAGTTTGGCATTTTCTAAAAGTAGAAAAAAAAATCGAACATGCAGTTACCATACAACCCAGCAACTGCATTCCAGGGCATTTATAACGGTGAAATGAAGACTTACTTTCAAGCAAAATCAGGTACAGTGTTTAGAGAAGAGTGTTGAGTTGAATGATGGCTTCCCAAAAGATACATTCAAGCCTTAATTCCTGGAACTTGTGAATATTACCTTGTTTGGAATAGGGTTTTTGCAGATTTAATGAAGGATCTTGATATGAAGAGATTGTTCTGGATTATCCGTGAGCCCTAAATCCAAACACAAGGTCCTTATAAGAGACACAAAGGGGATATTTGACAGAGAGGAGAGAGGAAGGAGATATGAAGACAGCGGCAGGAATTGGAGCGTGTAGCTTCAAGGAAGCCAGACAAACTGTAAAGAGGCAAAGAATAGATTCTCCCCCAGGGCTCTCAAAGAGAGTAGGGTCCTGCCAGATTCTGGACTCTGGGCCTCAGAGAAATGTGAGAGAATAAATTTTTATTGTCTTAAGACTGTTTCTGGTGCTTTGTTATGGTAGCTACAGGAAACTAATACAAGCAGCTTTATTCAGAAATAGCTCAAAACAAAGCAGCGTTGATGTGCTTTAAAGGGTAAATAGCTAAACTGTGAAACAACCACATCACTAAATACCACTCAGCAATAAAATGGAAAGTACTGACATATGCAGAAAAACTTGGATGAATCTCTAAAGAATAATGCTAAATAAAGAAAAAGCCAATCCTAAAAGATGACATACTGTGTATTCCATTTATATAACATTCTTAATAGGACAAAATTATAGAAATAGAGAACAGATTAGTAGTTGCCAGGGGTTAAGGAGGGCTAGAGACAGGAAAGTAGATGTAGCTATAAAAGGCAGCCTGAAAAATCCTTGTGGTAACATAAATGTTTTGTATCTTGACTGTATCAATATCAACATCCTGGTTGTGATATAATACTGTAGTTTTGCAAGATATGATTGTTGAGGGGAACTGAATAGAGTTATATAAGCTCTCTATATTATTTCTTGCAATCACATGTAAATCTATAATTGTCTTATAGTTAAAAATTTAATTTAAAAAATGATCTGCTTAGTGGGGGCACAGCAGGGAGGTAGAAAAAAGTAAACAAATAAACAGACAAAACCCAAGCTAGAAGCATTGTTGCAAAATGCCAAGGTAGCTCCCAATAAAATTCAGTCTATTTAAAATTGTAGTTTCCTTTTCGACAAAGAAGTGTTTAATCATATTTCTTATAAGTGATACAGCTTTGGTATTAAAAGGTAATATCACTTTTTCCTTTTTATTCTTCTCTTTCTGCAATAGTGAAAGGCTTCCCTGGTGGTTCAAGATGGTAAAAAATTTGTTTGCAGTGCAGAAGACCTGAGTTCAGTCACTGGGTTGGGAAGACCCCTGGAGAAAGGAATGGATACCTACTCCAGTATTCTTGACTGAAGAAGTCCAAGAGGAGCCTGGCAGGCTACAGTCCATGGGTCACAAAGAATTGGTAAGAATACTGGCGTAGGTAGCCATTCCCTTCTCCAGGGGATCTCCCTGACCCAGGGATCGAACCCAAGTCTCCTGTATTGCAGGCAGATTCTTTACCATCTGAACCACAAGAGAAGCCTTTCACTATTGCAGAAAGAGAAGAATAAAAAGAAAAAAGTGATACTGCTTTTCTGCAATACTAAGAAAGAAAATCACCATGCTGGCTGTTATAAAATTTCCCCTCTACAAACTGCTTCAGACTCAGCCTGTAACTGACACTTGGGTCATTCTCTCTTTTCTCCCAGAAATTCTGTTTTTACCTTCTATTTCATATCATATTAGAAGAGTGCTTCACCATCTTTTGATTCTATATTTCACTCTAAAGTACAGACTACTTTAAATACCATAATGCAGTTCCCATCTATTTTACACTTACCGCTTTAGCTGCTCTTACTTAAGTAATGACAAAATGTTTATCTGCAGTCTATTTAACCTTGCTGCTGCTAAGTCACTTCAGTCATGTCCGATTCTGTGCAACCCCAAAGATGGCAGCCCACCAGGCTCCCCCGTCCCTGGGATTCTCCAGGCAAGAACGCTGGAGTGGGTTGCCATTTCCTTCTCCAATGCATGAAAGTGAAAAGTGAAAGTGAAGTTGCTCGGTCGTGTCCGACTCTTAGAAACTCCATGGACTGCAGCCTACCAGGCTCCTCCATCCGTGGGATTTTCCAGGCAAGAGTACCAGAGTGGGGTGCCATTGGCTTCTCCGACTTAACCTTGCTAGCTTTTACTATTCCATGATGCCAGTGATCTTGGGTGGCCTTGGCCTGCAACATCTTGAAGTGGGGCTTGGGTTCCTACCCAGAGATTAAGGCTGCATCATGGCAGTGAGAGCACCAAATCTTAGAACATGACCAGTGGTCACTCACAAGCCCCTTGGCTTTGCAGAAAAGAATTTCCACAAAGATGGGGAATAGTGAAGCAAGTAAAGTATTTATTAAGAGGAAAAAAGAGTACAGTACACATGGATATAGACACATGGGCAGACAGAGAGAGAGAGAGAGAGAGAGAGAGAGAGTCACTGAGTTGTACCCTCATGGCAGTTTGATTTACTTTTCTGGGGCATTTCTTGCAGGTTCCCTTTGGCTAATCATTTTGACTTGCCTGGTTCACAGTCCATACTTGGTATATCTCAGGATCCTGCTATATGTGCATACACTATCTCTTAGCCAAGATTGATTCTACCAAAAAGGCTTATGGGTAGAGCATCTCTTGACATCACTTCTCTTTGAACTCCAGAGAGCCTTTCTGCACCTGTGTGGTTAGGGAGGTTTCCTGACTCAGAATGAGAAATAATGTGGTCTAGGCAGGGCCCAGCCTCCTCCCCTAACTGTCCTGCTCAACTCTGAGTTACAATCCATAGCGGAGGAATCTCCAGTTGCTTTACCTGGGGAGTGAATATACCTCCTGCCTCACCACTAATTCCCAAATTACTCATTTCTGTTAGGGGAAACACACTGACTGAAACAGCCCACCCTGGCCAGGCACCATAGTAAAACCATTTGCATGAGTTCTTTTATGACAGGAGGTCTTGGTAAGGAACATGAAACTAATAAACCACCACCAACTGGAAGAGTTCAGGAAAGATCAATATGAGATGCCATGTGTCCTACCACCTCTCAAAATCCTTCTTGCCTGCATCCATCTTGGCTGAGCAATACATGAGCCACCAGGAAGGACCCAGAGTCAGAATGACTGGCCAAATACAACCTGGAAACTAATTCTATCACCATTAAATTCGAGACTGCTAGCCACAAGGCAGAGTAGTTCTCCTGGGTTCCTTTACTCTCCTGCTCTCCACCTGAGCACTCCTTCCCAATAAAGTCTCTTGCTTTGTCAGTACATGTGTCTCCTTGGACAATTCATTTCTGAGTGAGTGTGAGAACAAGAGCTCCCTTTTAGGCACTGGAAGGGGTCCCCCTTCCTGCAATATTTTCAACATTAACTTCATATTAGGACTCTAAGTACCTTAGTAAATGCCCTATGCGTTCAATATTTTTATTGAATCATTTGCCGGGAGAAGGAAATGGCAACCCACTCCAGTATTCTTGCCTGGAGAATGCCATGGAAAGAGGAGCCTGTTGGGCTACAGTCCATGGGGTGGCAAAGAGTTGGACACAACTGTGTGACTTCATTAACATAAAGTCAGACCACCAACCTCAAAGGACTGATGTTGAAGTTGAAGCTCCAATACATTGGCCACATGATGCAAAGAGCTGACTCACTGGAAAAGACCCTGATGCTGGGAAAGACTGACGGCAGGAGGAGAAGAGGACAACAGAGGATGAAATGGTTGGATGGCTTCACTAACTCAATGGATATCAGTTTGAGCAAGCTCCAGGAGTTGGTGATAGACAAGGAAGCCTGGTATGCTACAGGCCAGAGTCTCAAAGAGTCGGACATGACTGAGCAACTGAACTGGACTGGACTGAGCCTACAGTTCGGTTCGGTTCAGTCGCTCAGTCGTGTCCAACTCTTTGCGACCCCATGAATCACAGCACGCCAGGCCTCCCTGTCCATCACCAACTCCCGGAGTTCACTCAGACTCAAGTCCATCGAGTCAGTGATGCCATCCAGCCATCTCATCTTCTGTTGTCCCCTTCTCCTCCTGCCCCCAATCCCCCTCAGCATCAGTCTTTTCCAATGAGGAAAAGACTCTTTGCATGAGGTGGCCAAAGTACTGGAGTTTCCACTTTAGCATCACTCTTTTCAAAGAAATCCCAAGGCTGATCTCTAGAATGGACTGGTTGGATCTCCTTGCAGTCCAAGGGACTCTCAAAAGTCTTCTCCAACACCACAGTTCAAAAGCATCAATTCTTCGGTGCTCAGCCTTCTTCACAGTCCAACTCTCACATCCATACATGACCAAAGGAAAAACCATAGCCTTGACTAGACGCACCTTAGTAGGCAAAGTAATATCTCTGCTTTTGAATATGCTGTCTAGGTTGGTCATAACTTTTCTTCCAAGGAGTAAGCGTCTTTCAATTTCATGGCTGAAGTCACCATCTGCAGTAATTTTGGAGCCCCCCCCAAATAAGTCTGACACTGTTTCCCCATCTATTTGCCATGAAGTGATGGGACCAGATGCCATGATCTTCGTTTTCTGAATGTTGAGCTTTAAGCCAACTTTTTCACTCCTCTCTTTCACTTTCATCAGGAGTTATTCTCAAAGGAGTAACTAATATTTCCCTTAATAATCTTATAGGCATAGCTTAAAGTCATTACACTCAGAGAAGTTTAAAGCTGTGATATCCTACCAGGTATTAATAGCGTGTTTACAGCTCTCCCAGGCCAAAGTGATTTACTCATCAAATGTCATTTTTAATATAAGCAGTGATGCCTGGTATAAACAGAGCTCACATTCCAAAAGTCAGCTGTGGTGATTATTTGTAACTCCAAGGAAAAGAGCTATGTAATCCTTGATTCTCAAATGTATTCCCTTATGTTTTAAAATGTGGCTGTAGTAAAGAATCTGCCTGCTAATGTAGGAACTGCAGGAGATGTGGGTTTGATCCTTGGGCCAGGAAGATCTCCTGGAGGAGGAAATGGCAACCTATTCCAGTATTCTTGCCTAAAGAATCCTATGGAGAGAGGAGTGTGATGGGCTATAGTCCATGTTATAGCAAAGTCAGACACAACTGAGCACGCTTGTATGTACATACCATTTTCATTCGTAATTATTTATGGCTTTCTGCTCTTTTTTGGATCAATTTTGCTGCATGTTTCTCTATTATTCTTTTCAAAGAAAAACCTTTTAATTTTATCTTTGTCTCTTAATTCCTCAATTTCTATTCTTTATTTCCTTCCTTTTACCTTGTTTACTCTTTCTCAAGCTGAATATTCATTTATAAGTTTTCCTCTAAGTACCTCCTTAGCTTCATCTCATAAGCTCTGAAATATTATAATATTACAATACAATAATATTTTAAATTATCATGCCATTCTAAATAATTTCAATTTTCTATTTGCAATTTTTATTTCAGACTCATTAATTTAGAACTGTGTTTTTAAATTTCCAGGGCTAAGAAAGGTTTGAGATTATTTTGCTGGGTTTGATTTCATTTTGTTGGATTGAGAATACAGTTTGTGTAATACTGATTTTACTAAACTTCTGTTATGGGTTGCTTTGTGTCCTCATATGTGGTAAATTCTTACAAACATCACATACTTATTTGAAAAATATATTCAGTAAGTATGGGAATCACTTTGCTAGTCTATTCATTAGTACATTGAATAATTATTAATTGTTAGTTAATTGTTAACATGATTGTATTGTTAATTGTTCAAGTCTTTTTTAGCCTTACTAATAATTTATCTGTTTGAGCAATTATCTGGAGAAGGGTATTAAATCTCCCACTGTAAGTACNTCAGTCGCTCAGTCGTGTCCAACTCTTTGCGACCCCATGAATCACAGCACGCCAGGCCTCCCTGTCCATCACCAACTCCCGGAGTTCACTCAGACTCAAGTCCATCGAGTCAGTGATGCCATCCAGCCATCTCATCTTCTGTTGTCCCCTTCTCCTCCTGCCCCCAATCCCCCTCAGCATCAGTCTTTTCCAATGAGGAAAAGACTCTTTGCATGAGGTGGCCAAAGTACTGGAGTTTCCACTTTAGCATCACTCTTTTCAAAGAAATCCCAAGGCTGATCTCTAGAATGGACTGGTTGGATCTCCTTGCAGTCCAAGGGACTCTCAAAAGTCTTCTCCAACACCACAGTTCAAAAGCATCAATTCTTCGGTGCTCAGCCTTCTTCACAGTCCAACTCTCACATCCATACATGACCAAAGGAAAAACCATAGCCTTGACTAGACGCACCTTAGTAGGCAAAGTAATATCTCTGCTTTTGAATATGCTGTCTAGGTTGGTCATAACTTTTCTTCCAAGGAGTAAGCGTCTTTCAATTTCATGGCTGAAGTCACCATCTGCAGTAATTTTGGAGCCCCCCCCAAATAAGTCTGACACTGTTTCCCCATCTATTTGCCATGAAGTGATGGGACCAGATGCCATGATCTTCGTTTTCTGAATGTTGAGCTTTAAGCCAACTTTTTCACTCCTCTCTTTCACTTTCATCAGGAGTTATTCTCAAAGGAGTAACTAATATTTCCCTTAATAATCTTATAGGCATAGCTTAAAGTCATTACACTCAGAGAAGTTTAAAGCTGTGATATCCTACCAGGTATTAATAGCGTGTTTACAGCTCTCCCAGGCCAAAGTGATTTACTCATCAAATGTCATTTTTAATATAAGCAGTGATGCCTGGTATAAACAGAGCTCACATTCCAAAAGTCAGCTGTGGTGATTATTTGTAACTCCAAGGAAAAGAGCTATGTAATCCTTGATTCTCAAATGTATTCCCTTATGTTTTAAAATGTGGCTGTAGTAAAGAATCTGCCTGCTAATGTAGGAACTGCAGGAGATGTGGGTTTGATCCTTGGGCCAGGAAGATCTCCTGGAGGAGGAAATGGCAACCTATTCCAGTATTCTTGCCTAAAGAATCCTATGGAGAGAGGAGTGTGATGGGCTATAGTCCATGTTATAGCAAAGTCAGACACAACTGAGCACGCTTGTATGTACATACCATTTTCATTCGTAATTATTTATGGCTTTCTGCTCTTTTTTGGATCAATTTTGCTGCATGTTTCTCTATTATTCTTTTCAAAGAAAAACCTTTTAATTTTATCTTTGTCTCTTAATTCCTCAATTTCTATTCTTTATTTCCTTCCTTTTACCTTGTTTACTCTTTCTCAAGCTGAATATTCATTTATAAGTTTTCCTCTAAGTACCTCCTTAGCTTCATCTCATAAGCTCTGAAATATTATAATATTACAATACAATAATATTTTAAATTATCATGCCATTCTAAATAATTTCAATTTTCTATTTGCAATTTTTATTTCAGACTCATTAATTTAGAACTGTGTTTTTAAATTTCCAGGGCTAAGAAAGGTTTGAGATTATTTTGCTGGGTTTGATTTCATTTTGTTGGATTGAGAATACAGTTTGTGTAATACTGATTTTACTAAACTTCTGTTATGGGTTGCTTTGTGTCCTCATATGTGGTAAATTCTTACAAACATCACATACTTATTTGAAAAATATATTCAGTAAGTATGGGAATCACTTTGCTAGTCTATTCATTAGTACATTGAATAATTATTAATTGTTAGTTAATTGTTAACATGATTGTATTGTTAATTGTTCAAGTCTTTTTTAGCCTTACTAATAATTTATCTGTTTGAGCAATTATCTGGAGAAGGGTATTAAATCTCCCACTGTAAGTACAGATTTGTTATTTTATTCTTACAATTCTGTCAGTTTTGCTGTATATAGTTAATAGATACATACAAGTTTTCCTTATATATTTCCTTTGGAGTTTTTGATCTTATAGTTTGTAGTAGGCTGTTTCTAGTAAAGCCTTTTCCTTAAAGAATAGTGGATCTGCTATCAGTATATTAACTTTCTTTTTATTAGTGTTTGCCTCATGCATTTCTTTTACTTTTTACTTCTAATCTCTGTGACCTAATGTGTCAAGTATGTCTCTCATAAGTAAAATGGAGATGAATTTTTGTAAAATGGAAATGAATTTTTATAAAATGGAGATGAATTTTTGTAAAATGGAGACGAATTTTTGTAAAATGGAGACGAATTTTTGTAAAATGGAGATGAATTTTTGTAAAATGGGGATGATTATTTATTTACTATTATTATTTTTACTTTACAATATTGTATTGGTTTTGCCACACATCAACATGAATCTGCCACGGGAGTACACGTGTTCCCAATCCCGAACCCCCCACGACCTCCCCCCCAACACCATCCCTCTGGGTCATCCTAGTGCACCAGCCCCAAGCATCCTGCACCCTGCATCAAACCTAGACTGGTGATTCGTTCCTTATATGGTATTATACATGTTTCAATGCCATTCTCCCAAATCATCCCACCCTCTCCCTCTCCCACAGAGCCCAAAAGACTGTTCTATACATCTGTGTCTCTTTTGCTGTCTCGCATACAGGGTTATCGTTACCATCTTTCTAAATTCCATATATAAAAACTTGACAACATTGTTTTTAATCTGATAAGATTAGTACATTTTACGTTTCTGAAAACTAATATTTGAGTATATTTCTATAATCTTATTTTATACTTAATATTTTTACTTTATTCTTTCTTAGAACTTCATTGGCTTTTTCTGCCTTCTGTTGACAAAGGTTTGTTTTTTATTTAATTAATTAACTTTTGGCTGTGCTGGGTCCTGCTTTTCTCTAGTTGTGGTGGTCGGGGGGACTACTCTCTAGTTGCGGTGTCTTCTCTTGTTGCAGAGCACGGGCTCTAGAGCACAGGCTCAGTAGTTGCGGCTCACAACCTTAATTTCCTCGTGGGTGTGGGATATTCCCAGACCAGGGATTGAAGCCATGTCCCCTGCATTGGCAGAGGGATTCTTTACCACTAAGACACCAGGGAGGCCTGACAAAGTAAATAATGAGGGAAATAAAGAATATCTATAAAACATGGGAAAAGTATATCTAGCTCTTAATTTTAATGAGTAATCACAGAAACCAATTTATTAATGTAAGATGAATCTTGCAAAAATTGACAGATACATGTTAAATACTTCAAAGTAGGTTGGTGAATTTGTCTATTTCTCCTACAGTTCTGTCAATTGTTACATTTATTGATATTTTTAGCCTGTCTTATCACATACATTTATAAATGTATCTTTCTAGTAGTGAAACTTTTATACTTATGCAGTAACATTCTGAAGGAGATCAACCCTGGGGTTTCTTTGGAAGGAATGATGCTAAAGCTGAAACTCCAGTACTTTGGCCACCTCATGCAAAGAGTTGACTCATTGGAAAAGACTCTGATGCTGGGAGGGATTGGGGGCAGGAGGAGAAGGGGACGACCGAGGATGAGATGGCTGGATGGCATCACGGACTCGATGGACGTGAGTCTGAGTGAACTCCGGGAGATGGTGATGGATAGGGAGGCCTGGTGTGCTGCGATTCATGGAGTTGCAAAGAGTCGGACACGACTGAGCGACTGAACTGAACTGAACTGAGTAACTTGTCTTTATCTCTAATATAGCTTTTTCCTTAAGGATTATGTGAAATTCAGTTTCTCAAACAAAAAATATATATGTATGTATATATAACCTGACATTATCATTCTTTTAGTAATTCCACATCCATTTCTGCATGAAAGTGAAAGTGAAGTCGCTCAGTCGTGTCTGACTCTTTGCAACCCCACAGACTGTAGCCCACTAGGCTCCTCCATCCATGGGATTTTCCAGGCAAGAATACTAGAGTGGGTTGCCATTTTCTTCTCCAGGGAATCTTTCTGACCCAGGGATTGAACTCAGGTCTTCCACTTGCAGGCATATTCTTTACCCTCTGAACCTACTTTGAGCCCAAGCTTAAAGATCTAAATATCCAACTCTTCCATCTGAAGATTAAAGGAAACAATTTTTAATTCCAATTACTTAGTTCCCTTCTATGTTTCTTTGGGGTCCCAGCCCTAAAATATTCATTTGGACAGTTTTTGGATTTTGATCCCTTGGGAACTCATAAAACGCAAAGGTCCAACTCTATTTAGCAAATGTCTTGAAGGTGAAAGCTGGCTGCAGTGTTTTGCTTACTTGATTTAGGTTATTTTTCATTCCTTTTTAGGCTTGAATTTCCCTCTTTTTCCCACCAACTCATGGAAAGAATTAAGTCTAAAAATTTTTTTATCCAGCGTTATTAATGGAAAGTTGGTGTTAGTACTTACTAAACCACACTGCCAGAAATAAAATTCATCTCCTAAATTTTCTTTGCTCTATTCCCTTTCTTTATACTGGTCTGGAGTTCATCTTTCAGTGTCATATCCTTTTTCATTTTAATATTGTTCTAAAAGAACTGGACCTAACAGAAGCAGAAGATATTAAGAAGAGGTGGCAAGAATACACAGAAGAACTGTACAGAAAAGATCTCCATGACCCAGATAACCACGAAGATGTGATCACTCACCTAGAGCCAGACATCCTGGAGCGTGAAGTCAAGTGGACCTTAGGAGCTTCACTAAGAACAAAGTTAGTGGAGGTGATGGAATTCCAGCTGAGCTATTTCAAATCCTAAAAGATGATGCCGTGAAAGTGCTGCACTCAATATGCCAACAAATTTGGAAAACTCAGCAGTGGCCACAGGATCAGAAAAGGTCAGTTTTCATTCCCCCAAAGAAAGGCAATGCCAAAGAATGTTCAAAGTACCACACAATTGCACTCATCTTACACTCTAGCAAAGTAATCCTCAAAATTCTCCAAGAGAGGCTTCAACAGCACTTGAACTGAGAAGTTCCAGATGTTCAAGCTGGATTTAGAAAAGACAGAGGAACCAGAGTTCAAATTGCCAACATCTGCTGGATCACTGAAAAAGCAAGAGAGTTCCAGAAAAACGTCTATTTCTGCTTTATTGACTACACCAAAGCCTTTGACTGTGTAGATCACAGAAAATTGTGGAAAATTCTTAAAGAGATGGGAATGCCAGACTACCTTACATGCTTCCTGAGAAACATGTATGGAGGTCAAGAAGCAACAGTTAGAACTGGACATGGAACAACAGACTGGTTTCAGACTGGGAAAGGAGTATGTCAAGGCTGTATATTGTCACCCTGTTATTTATGTACATCATGTGAATTGCTGGGCTGGATGAAACACAAGCTGGAATCAAGGTTGCCAGGAGAAACATCAATAATCTCAGATATGCAGATGATACCACCATTATGGCAGAAAGTGAAGAGGAACTAAAGAACCTTTTTTATGAAAGTGAAAGAGAAGAGTGAAAAAGCTGGCTTAAAACTCAGCATTCAGAAAACTAAGCTCTTGGTATCTGTTCCCATCACTTCATGGCAAATAGATGGGGAAACAATGGAGACAGTGATAGACTTTATTCTCTTTGTCTCCAAAATCACTGCAGATGGTGACTGCAGTCATGAAATTAAAAGATACTTGCTCCTTCGAAGAAAAGCTATGACCAACCTAGACAGCATGTTAAGAAGCAGAGACATTACTTTCATGACAAAGGTCCGTCTAGTCAAGGCTATGGTTTTTCCAGTAGTCATGTATGGATGTGACAGCTGGACCATAAAGAAAGCTGAGTGCTGAAGAATTGATGCTTTTGAACTGTGGTCCTGGAGAAGACTCTTGAGAGTCCTCTGGACTGAAAGATCAAACCAGACAATCCTAAAGGAAATCAGTCTTGAATATACATTGGAAGGACTGATGCTGAAGCTGAAGCTCTAACACTTTGGGAACCTGATGTGAAGAGCAGACTCATTGGAAGACCCTGATGCTGGGAAATACTGAAGGCAGGAGGAGAAGGGGATGACAGAGGATGAGATAGGTGGATGGCATCACTGACTTGATGGATATGAGTTTGAGCAAGCTCCAGGAATTGGTGGGAAGCCTGGAGTGCTGTAGTCCATGGGGTCACAGAGTTGGACATGACTGAGCGACTGAGCTGATACTGGTTTGGAAATCACACATTAATTACAGTTTTATATTTTTAATAGATATACCTAAGCTTTTACTATAGAAAACTGACAAAAACTAAAACTGATCAATAGATCTTCCTCTCAAATAATACAAGGAATATAAGACTCTTAAGGGATCCTTAAATTGTTAATTTTTCAGTATTTTTATTATTCAGTGTTCCAGTCCTACTTTTATTTTTCCTTTTTAGAGAACTTTTTATTTTGAAATAATGATAGATTAAAATTAAAGAAAGCTGAGTGCTGAAGAATTGATGCTTTTGAACTGTGGTCCTGGAGAAGACTCTTGAGAGTCCTCTGGACTGAAAGATCAAACCAGACAATCCTAAAGGAAATCAGTCTTGAATATACATTGGAAGGACTGATGCTGAAGCTGAAGCTCTAACACTTTGGGAACCTGATGTGAAGAGCAGACTCATTGGAAGACCCTGATGCTGGGAAATACTGAAGGCAGGAGGAGAAGGGGATGACAGAGGATGAGATAGGTGGATGGCATCACTGACTTGATGGATATGAGTTTGAGCAAGCTCCAGGAATTGGTGGGAAGCCTGGAGTGCTGTAGTCCATGGGGTCACAGAGTTGGACATGACTGAGCGACTGAGCTGATACTGGTTTGGAAATCACACATTAATTACAGTTTTATATTTTTAATAGATATACCTAAGCTTTTACTATAGAAAACTGACAAAAACTAAAACTGATCAATAGATCTTCCTCTCAAATAATACAAGGAATATAAGACTCTTAAGGGATCCTTAAATTGTTAATTTTTCAGTATTTTTATTATTCAGTGTTCCAGTCCTACTTTTATTTTTCCTTTTTAGAGAACTTTTTATTTTGAAATAATGATAGATTAAAAAGAAGTTGTAGTGATAATACAGGGAGGTCCCATGTACCCTTTATTCAGTATCCACCAATGTTACATCATAAATAATTCTAGCAAACTGCAAACACAGGAGATTTACATTGGTTTATCTGTGTATACTTCTGTGTCATTTTATTACATATGTAGATTCATGTAACCATAACTGCAATCAAGATATAGAATGTTCTATCATCATAAAGTTCTCTCTCATGCTATTCTTTTATAGTCACCCCAGTCCTTTCTGCCCACCCTTAAATTTTGGCAATCATGAATATGCTTTCCTTGACTATGGTTTTATCATTTTCAAGATGCATAAATGGAATCACACTTTATATGATCTTTTGAGTTTTTTACTCAGAATAATGCCATTCCTTCTTCAAGGATCATTCTACTGTTATATGAAGTACTCTTTACTATTTTTTTTCATAGTCTATAAGTATATAAACACTTTCACCTATTTGTTTTGAAAATTTATTTATTATGCTCTCATTCTTAAATAATAGCTTAGATGAGATTATGTATCAGTGATGGGTTAGTCAAGAAAAAAGAAACTATTCCAGATATTTAAAGTTTAAAAAATTTTCATAGGGCTTCCCTGGTTCAGTGGTAAAGAATCTATCTGACAGTGCAGAAAACATGGGTTTGATCCCTGATCTGGGAAGATTCCATATGCTGAGGTGCAACTAAGCCCATGTGCTGCCACTATTGAGCCTCTGCTCCAGAGCCTGGGAATCACAACTAGGGAGCCCACATGTTGCAGCTACTGAAACCCACACACCCTAGAGCCTGTGCTCAGCAACAACAGAAGCTATCACAATGAGAAGTCCATCCACCACGAGTAGCCCCCACTTGCCTCAACTAGAGAAAATACCGTGCAGCAACACAGACCCAACACAGCCATAAATAATAAATAAATAAAAAGTTAAAATCTTTATTACAGCAATTTAGCTGTTTGCAAAACTGTTGGGAAAACTCTCAATAACTTCATGATCAAATATTCTTTCCTTTGTTTTTCCATGGTCTCTACCTGGAACTCCTATTACGTTGGACCTTCTCATTTTATTTGCCATGTCAATGAATCTCCACTTCATTGTTTCTATCTTTATAATTCTGTACTCCCTTTAGGGTAATTTTCTCAGATCTAACTTCCAGTTGTCAATTCTTTCTTCACTGGCCAATTTTTTTCATCTTTAAATATTATACTTTAATATTTTGGTATTTTGTTGAAAATGTTATGTTCTTTTAAATTTATACTCCCCATTGAATTACCTGAAGTTAATAGAGATTAATCCTAGTGTATAATTGGGTCTACTGACTCTTACTCATAATGGATATATCTTTGCACATTTTGTAACTTTTGGAAAGTGTTGAGTAGTGCATTCTCTGAGGAAATAGCCCGGGTTGAAGGTATTTCCTTCTAGAATACCTTTTATCTAAGTTTCTTGTATGGCACCCAGGGAGTATTTATGTTTGATTACTACTTTTATGTTGATTTTTCAACATATGGATTGTAAGGAGTGTAAATTTAGAATTCAAATCTAAAAAATGGTATGACTATTGGTTAGAAATTCTCAGGGAAGCTTTTACATTCATTTAGACACATCCACACTAAGAAAAAAATCTTGTGGCTGCCTACACAGGAGAGTAGATTAGGAAAAAAAAAATTCTATCCTCAGATAAAAGTCCTAGGGTTGAAAAAAAAAGGGCCTAGGGTGGCCAAACTTGACTGACTATTAAACCTATATCCATGGGCCAGGACATTTCCCCCACTCCTAAACCATTCCCATGGTAGCCCATGTTACTACTCAAACTTGCCACTCTATTTTTTAAACTCCATTTTTAGGTCTTGAAGATTCTTCTTTCTGACAAGCACAGCTATAGACTCAAAATGATATTTGTTGCAGTTTGGCTACCACTTCTGCATGTTGGCTAGTGGGAGAATTTTCAACCTAATACTAGATTGCCAGTCCAGGAATTCTCTTATAAATCTTTTTATTCTTCACATACTCCCAAGCACAGTGGCTGGCAGATAGCAGTGCAAATAAATGTGTCAGTGAGCGATTAAATGAATGAATGATTATTTTTATCAGTACTCCTTTCTTTCATTAATTTTTTTAATCTAACTGTTAATTCTCAAATCCCTCATCAAAAATTGTTAATTTGTTTTATGGACTTCATTTAGTAGAATTTTCTTACTTTGACTACTACAGTAGTCATGGTAATCCACTCTTTGACTTCTTTGTCCTTTCTTTTTGCCACATGTAAAATTGCCAGTCATCTTTTTAATATGAAACTCTTGCCATTCCATTTTACTGCCAATGGACTTGAAAATATCTTATTTTTATTGTTTTTTAACATCTTAAACTCTCCTTTCAACAGTTATACTCAACTATATTTTCCACTAAATAAGGCTGTGTCAAATGTGTCATATGGCTGTGTCATTTGGTCCTATTATATTATGCTTTATTCTTGGTATCTCATTAACTTGAGAAAGATTTTACATAAGGCTTTTAATTTCCAAAAGTAAATATAGAAATTATTCCATATATCCCTCTTTCATCATATTCCATGTTTGCATGCGTTAGGGATATACCATATACTTTCTAAAATATACATTCTAATTATGCAATAATTTTCTTCAAACTTACATGTGTTCACATAAATCTTTTCCCCTTTACACCTTGCTCAACCCTGAATGTTATATATCATTGTTTATCTTCAGTAAAATCTCCGCAAAACTTAATAGAATGTCAAGAATTCAATGGACATTAATAAATATTCATTTGTTGCCAATCATGATGATGTTACACAGGATTTTTGAAAGTGATTTTCAGAAATCATCAGCTATTCTTTAACACAGATTAAGAAATCTTTCCCCAGAAGAGATTATTTCCTATCAATCAGAGAAGAAACAAAAATGCAGTGAAAACAAGTGAGATCAAATCGTCATTTAAATTTAATTTTTAAGCTAAAGATCTAGTGTAATATAACATTAGGAACTATGAACATTTAGGATAAACAAAACTGTATGGAAACTCCAGCTAGTGACTTAGAATTTTACATGGCTTAAAATTTTTCGATATACTGTGCCCTATGAATTTCTGACTTGTGGTTTGAAATACACTAGCATCCAAGCACTGGGACAGAGCTGCAGTTATATCAATGGACATTCTATGAACATCAGTAGTGAAGATACAATTCCACTGCAGTAAGCTAATGTGCATAAAACACAGTCATAATTAGAAAGAGTTCTACTCACAGTGATGTTGAAGTTATGGGGTTAGGACAGTTTCAAAAGACAGGAGAGTCTAGGTTACCATGCCAGGGAAAAAAAGTATATAATCTAATTTAAGCTGTTGAAAATATGATGATTTAAACAAAGACAACTTTATTTAAAAGTATTGCACTCTGTTGTGAAAATTAAAGTAGACTCTAAGTTAGTTCTTTCCCAGCAAAAGAAGATTTTAAAAAGAGAGGAAAAGAGAAAAGAAGCAAATCCTCACTAGGCATGATAGCTAAAGAATCTCTGGCACATAAGACTACATTAGTACAACTAGGTTGTCAACCACTATTCATTTAAGAGAGTGGAGCTTAATAAAAGAAAAAAATCATAAAAATGTTCACTTCTGAAATAGAAAGATGTACATGGAGAACTGCCATCTATGGGTTCGCACTGAGTCGGACACAACTGACGCGACTTAGCAGCAGTAGCAGCAACAGGGAGATGGGGAGGTGGAGAAGAGGAGAGAAGGTAGTCAATAACAAATAGTTAGTTATAATGATGAGAATCCATTTCCCTTGTGAAATTTCCTTTTCTGTACTCTTTATCAGCTACAGTGATCTAGGTTTCAGTTCACTTCATTTCAGTTCATTCGCTCAGTCGTGTCTGACTCTTTGTGACCCCCACGAACCGCAGCACACCAGCCCTCCCTGTCCATCACCAACTCTCAGAGTCTACCCAAACCCAGGTCCATTGAGTCAGTCGGTGATGCCACCCAACCATCTCATCCTCTGTCGTCCCCTTCTCCTCCTGCCCTCAATTTATCCCAGCATCAGGGTCTTTTCCAATGACTCAGCTCTTCGCAACAGGTGGCCGAAGTATTGAAGTTTCAGGTTCAACATCAGTCATTCCAGTGAACACCCAGAATTGATCTGCTTTAGGATGGACTGGTTGGATCTCCTGGCAGTCCAAGGGACTCTCAAAAGTCTTCTCCAACACCACAGTTCAATAGCATCAATTCTTCAGCACTCAACTTTCTTTACAGTCCAACTCTCACATCAATACATGACTACTGGAAAAACCATAGCCTTGACTAGATGGACCTTTGTTGGCAAGGTAATGTCTCTGCTTTTTAAAATGCTGTCTAAATTGGTCATAACTTTCCTTCCAAGGAGTAAGCATCTTTTAATTTCATGGTTGCAATCACCATCTGCAGTGATTTTGGAGCCTCCAAAAATGAAGTCAGCCACTCTTTCCACCGTTTTCCCATCTCTTTGTCATGAAGTGATGGGACCAGATGCCATGATCTTTGTTTTCTGAATGTTGAGCTTTAAGCCAACTTTTTCACTCTCCACTTTCACTTTCATTAAGAGGCTCTTTAGTTCTTCTTCACTTTCTGCCCTAAGGGTGGTGTCATCTGCATATCTGAGGTTATTGATATCTCTCCAAGCAATCTTGATTCCAGCTTGTGCTTCCTTCAGCCCAGTGTTTCTCATGATGTACTCTGCATAGAAGTTAAATAAGCAGGGTGACAATATACAGCCTTGATGTACTCCTTTTCCTATTTTAAACCAGTCTGTTGTTCCATGTCCAGTTCTAGCCATTGCTTCCTGACCTGCATACAGGTTTCTCAAGAGGCAGGTCAGTGGTGTGGTATTCCCATCTCTTTCAGAATTTTCCACAGTTTATTGTGATCCACACAGTCAAAGGCTTTGGCATAGTCAATAAAGCAGAAATAGATCTTTTTCTGGAACTCTCTTGCTTTTTCCATGATCCAGCGGATGTTGGCAATTTGATCTCTGGTTCCTCTGCATTTTCTAAAACCAGCTTGAACATCTGGAAGTTCACGGTTCACATATTGCTGAAGCCTGGCTTGGAGAATTTTGACTATTACTTTACTAGCGTGTGAGATGAGTGCAATTGTGTGGTAGTTTGAGCATTCTTTGGCATTGCCTTTCTTTGAGATTGGAATGAAAAGTGACCTTTTCCAGTCCTGTGGCCACAGCTGAGTTTTCCAAATTTGCTGGCATATTTAGTGCAGCACTTTCACAGCATCATCTTTTAGGATTTGAAGTAGCTCAACTGGAATTCCATTACCTCCACTAGCTTTTTTCGTAGTGATGTTTTCTAAGGCCCACTTGACTTCACATTCCAAGATGTCTGGCTGTAGGTGAGTGTGAGTGATCACAGGATTGTGATTATATGGGTTGTGAAGATCTTTTTTGCACAGTTCTTCTGTGTATTCTTGCAACTTCTTAAAATCTTCTGCTTCTGTTAAGTACATACCATTTCTGTCCTTTATTGAGCTCATCTCTGCATGAAATGTTCCCTTGGTATCTCTAATTTTCTCAAAGAGGTCTCTAGTCTTTCCCATTATATTGTTTTCCTCTGTTTCTTTGCATTGATTGCTGAGGAAGTCTTTCTTATCTCTCCTTGCTATTCTTTGGAACTCTGCATTCAAATGGATATATTTTTCCTTTTCTCCTTTGCTTTTTGCTTTTCACAGCTATTTGTAAGGCCTCCTCAGACAGCCATTTTGCTTTTTCGCATTCCTTTTTCTTGGGGATGGTCTTGATTCCTGTCTCCTGTACAATGTTCCGAACTTCTATCCATAGTTCATCAGGCACTCTGTCTATGAGCTCTAATCCCTTAAATCTATTTCTCACTTCTACTGTATAGTCACAAGGGATTTGATTTAGGTCATACCTGAATGGTCTAGTGGTTTTCCAACTTTCTTCAATTTAAGAAGAAAGAAATCTGAATTTGGCAATAAGGAGTTCATAATCTGAGCCACAGTCAGCTCCTGGTCTTTGTTTTTTGCTGACTGTATAGAGCTTCTCCATCTTTGGCTGCAAAGAATATAATCAATCTGATTTCAGTGTTGACCATCTGGTGATGTCCATGTGTAGAGTATTCTCTTGCATTGTTGGAAGAGGGTGTTAGTTATGACCAGTGTATTCTCTTGGCAGAACTCTATTAGCCTTTGCCCTGCTTCATTCTGTACTCCAAGGCCAAATTAGCCTGTTACTCCAGGTGTTTCTTGATCTAGATTTGGAGGTCCATAATTGGTCAAGAGAAAAAGTTATCTTTGCTTTCAAGGAAGAACTTGTTAGGTGATCACTGACAATATTTGCAGATGATTCTCACTGTCTCAAAATTTAGGTGTAAATATACTTATCAGTCCTGGGTGTTCATTGGA
Source organism: Oreotragus oreotragus (assembly GCA_006410675.1). Taxonomy (NCBI): domain Eukaryota; kingdom Metazoa; phylum Chordata; class Mammalia; order Artiodactyla; family Bovidae; genus Oreotragus; species Oreotragus oreotragus. The sequence continues at coordinate 209,409 of SJYX01017633.1, read as the reverse complement.
AGGACTGATGCTAAAGCTGAAACTCCAATACTTTGGCCACCTCATGAGAAAAGCTGATTCATTGGAAAGGACCCTGATGCTGGGAGGGATTGGGGGCAGGAGGAGAAGGGGACGACCGAGGATGAGATGGCTGGATGGCATCATGGACTTGATGGACGTGAGTCTGGGTGAACTCCAGGAGTTGGTGATGGACAGGGAGGCCTGGCGTGCTGCGATTCATGGGGTCGCAAAGAGTCGGACATGACTGAGTGAACTGAACTGAACTGAGTTTCTTTCTGACGTGATTTATCACAGTTGGAGTACGTCACCCTCATTGTGATACTTTATGGTGGGATAAAGATGTGTAGCCACTGTGCTTTAAGAGTAAGAAATTGGATCATTTAAGACTTGTGATATTTGCATGTTATATTCATGCCCTGAAATGAAAAAGTATTTTTACAAATCCTTGCATTACAAGGAAAATGTCAAGAACATCTTTAAATAACATTCCTAGAGACAAAAGCAAGCCCAAAGTATCTGCTCTTCAGGACTAAAGACACACACACACACACACACACACACACACACACACACACATACAGATATATATCCCTCCTGCTTCCTTAGAGAGCTATTTCTATTTTCATAATATGGTTAAGTTAGGATTACCCAAAGAAAAAAACTGAAAGGATTTATCATTTAACACTTCAATGGAGTTACTAATAAGAATTATATTGAAGTAGGTCATGCCAAGATCCACCCTGTAACTACAACAAGAGGTCAGCAACCATTTCAAACACAACAGCCACAAAAAGCCCACAATTAATACCAGTGTATGTAGTCAGTCTACTGAGAATCAAAAGATTTGAATTGCAACCCAGACATACAATTACAATCTTACTAGTATCTCAGTTAGCCATCTATAAAATAAGTAGATGGTTCATATCATAATGGTTAAAGTAATCTTTTTAACAAAATAAAAATTTGCTTTTCCCTTGTCCATAACACAAAATATATAAAAGTTAGAGAAATACGAATTCAGAGTGAGGACAGGAAACAAAGGAAATTTTTCTTATCTGAATGTAGCATAGAAATAACTTTCTAACTTGCAAGTTCCTGGATTTCATGGAACATATTTTTCCTACCCTTTGGAAATGTTTCTACATCATTCATATAAAAGACACAATAAAGTGTTAATTAATATGAATGACAAAATAGTTTTTAAAATCTGAAAAAGAATTATCAGGTCTTCTTAACTGACCTGTACATACATGCCTTAAACTAATTTGTGAGGGGAAAATGTCCTATAAGCCTATACTATTCTTTGATGACAGAAGAAACATTATAAATAGGATTTGCCCTAAAGGAATAAAAGCATGCAATGGTTTTATTTTAAGAATTTTGTTTATGAACAAAGCATAGATGTTAAAAGGTTCTTGTTTTCCAGCTTCACATCAGAAGTTCTTGATTTATGATTCTTAAAACTGGAAACTGGACAAGTGCTTATGGTTGTCTCGAGAAGTCACCTATCCCTGGTTTTTGGCTAATGTTTCTGGTGCGTTCCTATTTGGAAAGGTTAGCACATTTGGTTACCACACATTATACTGGCCTAAAACTATAGCCAAGATAATAACTTGTCCATCAATTTTCTAACATCAGATTACTCAAATTTGTCTAACCACTTGTGATTAAAAGAGTATAGATGTGAGGGAAAGAGGGAGGGATTCTCAGGGTCAATGATACTGTACTATTTCTAAAAATTGTTGTTTCAAGTATAGCAATAGCCCCTAAACATGCTAAGAGGAAAAAAAGATACAAAGATAGTGAGATTTGTTATCCAAAAGTCAAAATGCAGGTTTAGATGTTTAAATAGAATGTTCAGGAAAGCTCTTTATAGTTTTTTTCAGCATTCTTATAAGACTTTTTCCTTGCTATGTTCCTATTCTAACAGTTTTGACTCCTTTTTTTTTTTTTTTTTAAGTGAATGAAAACTACTGAAATTCCTGTTTTCCCTCACATTTAAAACTTGCCTTTAATTGTGGGACATGATAAATCTTCTGGTTGACTGAAAATATACTTTATCTTCACTCAGTTCTTAGCAGTGGAAAGGAAGAAGCACAATTCGATACTTTTGTGAATTTAATATCATAATAATGAAAAAAATCATGAATATGACTAAATCATATAATGGAAAAGAATAAAATATGTAAAAAGATAGCTATTAATATATTATTTAGATACACATTACCCTTTACATATTTCCGAATCTTGATCTTTTCAATAACTCTGTCATTTAAGCAGGGTAAGAAATACTTTTCTCATAACACAGGTGAGAGACAGAAAACACTTTTGACTGCCCCCAAAGTCTCAAAACTATTAAGTTGGCTGAGTCAAGACTTGAATTGGTCAGACATCATTTCAGTGTGCTTCACTGTGATAAAATTATAAGCACAATTAGACATGTTTAATAAAGAGTCAATTTTCCTAATTATATGTTTCAATAACAATTTTTAGTAGTATCTGTATTATTTTTATAGTAAGTATACATATTTGTGTGTATTTATGTACAAATACATTTGTATACAACAAGTGAACTTCAGAGGGAAAAAACATTGACATTAGCATAGTTTGTAACAAACACTTTGCAAATGATGAACAAAATCTCATTCAACTAATAAGAATTATTAAATAATTTAAGAGCACTGGGATTAAACATATTTAGAAATTGATTGAGAGGGAGAGATAGACTAGAAAATATGTTGATTTCTTTGTCTGAATTGAGATACATAATTTCTGTTAAGGTCAAGAGAGAAAGTAGCTTTTGTAGAGGGCATATAGGTTTGTCCCTAGGGGGCCTGTTGAGACCTAATTTATGATATTCACATCATTTCTCCTTCGTCATCTGTACATCATCAGTATCAGCTTCCAGTTTTTCAACCAAATGCCCTCAGAAGAATTCTATGAATTTCCCACTTTAATATTACTTTTTCTAACATCTGACTATTAAATAAAAGGCACAAGTACAGCTACAGCCTAATCAAGCCCAGCAAAACTCAGAGGCCAATGGATCCCCAGGAAACTCAACTGGAAGCAGTACTGAAGATGGCATATATGTATTTGGAAAATGTTTTAGAGATTTTCCTTATGTATTTAAAATTTATTAAAGATTATTTAGGGCCTTTAGAAAACATTGCATTCACTTACAACATCTAGTTTTTATTTAATCCATATACTGCATTAAGAACTTGATCGTGTCCTTCTAAACATACTACTATTAACTTTCTGGTGTTTAGTAATATATAATATAGTTTTCTGGTTATTCAAGGCCCCTTGATTTTTAATATCCCTTCCTAAGAAGAAAGAAAGACGTAGCAAAATTTTAAACTGAGAAAGGCTGTAAGAGGGGTTTGGAAAAGAGATAAAAATCACATGGATAAAATAATCTATCAAAAACTTCCAGTCTACTATTCTTTTTTTTTGCCTGGCTTTACTACCTTCTCACTGAGGTATGGATAGGGCTCAGTAGATTGGATAGAGATACTGTCTGCCAAGATAGACGTAATAAGGCAGAGATTAAAAGAAACGTGTAATGGTATTTTCCAACATGCAACTCTTCTTCTTCTTCTTGTCTAATATTTATTTATTTATTTGGGTGTGCCAGATCTTTGTCAAGGCATGCAGGATCTTTTAATTGTGACCTGCGGGGAATCTTTAGTTGCAGCATGTGAACTCTTAGTTGCAGCATGTGGGATCTAGTTTCCTAACCAGGGATTGAACTCAGGCCCCCTGCATTGGGAACGTGAAGTTTTAGCCACTGGACCACCAAGGAAGTCCCAATAATTCAGCTCTTTTATTCTTTTTTGCCACATACACACACAATCATAAATTGAACAAGTGTAATAATAAAAAAGTTATTGTTGCCTTTCAGTATGATAATTTATTCTATGGGACTTCCCATGCCCATGCATAAAATTTAGGGCATATTTCATGTTTCTGTTAATTTACAGGTATTAAAAAATATGTAACAATTAATATATCTATTCTAGTCTGGTAATAAAACTTTAAATTTCAATGTTATAGCTACTTTTCCTTCCCAGTTCAGTCCTGCCATAGCGAGTACACTTGGAGTGGTAAAGGGGATGTATGACTCTCACTTGTAGATCTTTTGACTTGGGTGAAGCTCTCGTTCTGCTTACTCTTACTGCCAAAATGGGCAGTTCGCTTCACTTATTGGAATCACTGGGCTCCTTCAGATGTTCTACGGATCTAAGACAACATTGGATCATCTCTCTTGTGCATATGGCCAACCTCTGATCCATGACATATACTTCAGCAACATTTGTTCCAAAAAAAAAAAAAAAAAAACCCTGAAAATGTAGGTTACTTAACATAGCTACCTCTTCATTACTTCACTTTTAAAGCAGCTGACAAATCAATACCAGGATCTAGATTTTTCAGGCATTAGTCAGATAGCAGTTCTGAATATGCAGGGGTCAGTTATTTAGCTTTCCAGGTCATCTCCACAAAGCTTCTCTCTTGGATGCAGATGAAAGGAGATGTATCTTTACTCCCCCTCCTTGCAGGTGTGATGGGACACTCAACACATCAGCTCTCTCTGAAAATCTTCCATTTCTTAATTTTCAACCTCCCAATTCTTTTATATCCATGACATGGTTAAGTGGCTTAAGAATCACATAATTGGCTTTCTCCTTCCTCTTCACATAAAAACTGGAGGGTGGTGCCGTATCTTACTTTCACATCTTTTCTTAAGACTCAGCTAAAACAAACAGGGATAGTCCCATTTTAAGATCTTGTTACACAGAATTCCAAACTACAAGGCAGCAAGGAAAAATAATTCTTTTTCTTCAAATAAGAAACAGCAAATACTAGCATCTGATTTGAAAATTATGATAGCTGAAGTAAGATTTCTAAATTAACAGTGTTTACCTACCATCACGCTTTCATTTGCCAACCATATGCTCATCTTCAAAACAATTAAAAATGTAGAGTTACTGGTGATTTTCATGTATCAAGAACAAACAATGGCTCAAATTTTAAGTAAACAGACATGTTTACTTCTGTGCTCCAAGTTGCTAACCATATTTCCACTGAACATTGAATCTAAGATATAAAAGGAGCCCAAGGATAGAAAAATGTCCTCCCTTTTGGCTACATTTATCTAAGGGAACTTAAAAGTCTTAAGAAATAATTGACATTACAGAGGTCAATAGATATTTTTTATCAAAGAAAATATTGGCTCTAAAAAAACTCCCCCAATAAATTGACTCTATGTAGAATGAATAATCACGAGCTGAGTTTAAACCAACAGGTTTTTAATATAGAGTAAAATTTTAAATGGACTCTGTTGATTTAAAAATTTTTCTCAAGAACATTCAGTGATGCTTGAAGATAATCAAGCTTTGGTTCCTGTAGCATTTGGGTTTAAAATGATTTCTGGAACATCAGAAATCTTACTATTTCAAATGTAACCTTCCATTTTTCTGAACATCTGAGATACAATATCCATACCACTATGGAATGTTTTCTTTACAATTTGCCATTTTAATGAGTCTTTGGCCTTTTAATATTTTACTTTTTCTTTTACCATTACCTGTTTTAAGATCGGTTTAGTTAGCTTAAAAATTTTAAGTATTTGTGCAGGGTTATCTAAGATGAAAGAGTAATGTCTAGGAATAAAAATAATAAAAACTATACTTCAATAAATTTCACCAAAATCCAGAAAGAATATAATGCATAATGATATCCATCCAGAAATGGCTTCTCAGCACCTGTTTTTGGTTGCTGATTATCTTATAGACTTAGATAAAGAACTGTATGAGCTATATAACTTGGGTTCACAGTGAACATGTTAAAACTAAGAGCATTAACTTAAAATTCTTGGCAGAAGTCAAACCTTTAATCATGATTTGAATATAGATTTTTATATCTAATTTCATGAAAGCTCTTAAAAATTTTTTTTCCAGCCTCACAGCCTAATATTACTTTGTTTCTATATGCACTTTCACAGCCTATGGCTTTTGGCAAGGATAATGACAGGCAAACATTTATAAGCCATAGCTTTGTCATAAATCTGATCCAATCAAATGATCAGCAGTCACATTCTTAGGGCTAGTTTTCTATTTCTTTTGAAAGGCATTGGCAACTTTCATTTTGTTTGAGCCATAAATTCAACCAGCCAATTTCCTAGAACAAACTGAAGTTCCAGTGCCCAGTGAAAAGCTGAAGGAATTAAACATTGCTTCCTTTCCTTCTTCACTCCTCTCTTATGTACATATGTATGTGTATATATGTTTGTATGTGCACAAATGTAATGAAAACATTATTTTTGCAGCTTTTGGCCTGAATGCTTGTCACTCTGTTTGCTATAATTCAATTTACCCTCTTACGAAAAGATAGATGTTTTAAGTTGCAATTTCTGCCTCTTTAAGATCTTCATGCAGCCAAGCTTAGCTAATAAAATTTTTTGATTAATGTAGCCAAATATTAATACCAACTCACACCTCAAGCCCGCCCTGCTTGGCACACTATCATCAGACTGGTTTGCAGAAGAGAAGGAAATAACAGTAAGATTGGGAGGGATGGAGATGGAGTAAAACAGTAATAAAAAGTAATTACATAAAAATGCTAAAGATATAACATGTTTTTTTGCTTAACCCACTGAGCTTGACAGTTCCAGATTTATGTTATTGCCCATGTTTAAACAGATATAGAGAAGGGAAAGGGAAAAGACTGTTTATGTGAGATTATTAAATATTGCAGGAAAAATAAGAGTCATTATTACACTGGTAAGGAAAAGAGAAACTCAGTGAAATTTCTTTCCACAGATTTGCCTTTGTGATCTGCAAGGTGCTGTTCCCCTGCTTACATCCCGTTACCCTGGCAACATACTCCTGTAAAATAAAGATTATTAAAGCGCATATGATTATTTTGCTGCTGAGTGAATAAGACAAGCCGCTTCTGAAATGCCTTATCAGAGAAATTCAATTTTAGGCCAAATTGTGTTTTTGCTTCCTTCTAGCTTTCTCTTCCCTCCCCCACTCTTCAAATAAAACCATCATCTCCACAGTTACTACATGATTTTTGTTACTTATTCACACACTTAGTATTTTGAATTAGCTTTATTTTAACTTCAGAAAAGAATTTCCCCCAAATTTTCAGCTATCTACCCTCTGTTTGCAAATCAAAATTAGAAGGCAGTGTGTACATGACTCAATTTTATTAGGTAGTAGTAATAGGAATACTGGTTTCTATAGCAAATATAGGTGCATATATCATTTATGGAGTATGCAATATTTGACCAAAGAATGATGCAAAGAGCACACAGTGCTGTTTTAAATGCTGTATAACCAGCAGTACCAGTTGTCCTTGTCCTTATGTCTAGTGTCTTATGCTTTCCCATTTGACACTGCCCTAAGGTAATGTTATAGAGATGGCTAGCTTTATGGCTGCTTTGACAGCTAGTTGCAGCTTTGTTGTCTGATACTTCTGCATTTGCTATTCAGTTATTGAAGAAAACAGGGGAAAGATTCCTAAGCTCTCTAAAATTACTTCATAATAAACTTCATAAGGTTTGGTAGTACTACCTAGTGATTTCCTTTAAAACTGTAGCTTTTATCACGCTCAGTGTTCAAACAAAGGCCAGCTAAAAAATGAATAAATAAACTGGTAACAGTAAACCATTATTGTATTCATCAGTGTATGAAAAAGCATAATTTAAAATCTTTTAATACAAGTGTTAAACTAACTTTGAAGTAGACGTGGAAGGAATGAAGTCTGATCAGAAGACAGCAAAGATCCAACAGAACCTACTTAGAATTATTACATGTTTCTTAAAACTAATGAGCAATATGGGAGGAAAAGAACATCTCTGGAGAAAACTTCATCCTATGCTGGCCCAACAGTGGATGGTCATGATGGATGACACTTTTTCTACCGAGATTGTTTATAGCACATTCTCCTGCTGCCATAATATTGTTGCATCAAAAAATGGGAAAAAACCAATAGTGTACAGTGCTGATATTCTAATTACAGGTAATTATTAATTTTTCCTCTGTTAACATTATTTTTAGGCTCAACCAAGTACCATACCCTTACATTTATTAAGCAGGCATTCTCACTGCCATTTTATTTAGCTAACTGCAAATCCCTGCTCGTTTTAAGAAATGACATCGATATTTAACAGGTTCTAGAAACTGAGCAGAAGCAGAATGCTGTTTCAGTTCTTCTGATGAAGCAAACTAAATTTAGTAGTACACACCAAATCTTTGGTGTGTTAACACCAACATGGAACTTATGGCTGCAATTCACTCCCAGCACTGCCCAGAAGGTGTCACTACAGCCTCATTGGCTTGAAGGACTTGGGGACATGTGGGGGAGTAGAAAGCAAAGGGAGAAAAACAGACACAAAGAAAAAAAATTTTTTTTTCGTGCAGACAAAGGAAAATAAGAACTACCGGCAATAATATTCCCAAATGTAGAAACCCAAACATTCACTCCATGCTAAAACTATAAATCACTACAGGAGGAAGTAGACCTCCACTCATCAGTAAGAACAGAATGTGGGAGATTAGAGGCAGGGGCTATTTGAGGTGGTTATTCTGTGGAAAGTTAAAAATGTTGATGAATAGGAAACATCCATGTACTGAGCCTGGTCAAAGTTTCTCACCTAAACTGGTTTACCTCATTATCATATCTAGTTGTAAGCTGCAGCAGGTCTCATGAAAGGGAAGACAAAAGAACAGCTGAGAAAAGATGCTGGGGAGAATCAAGGAATATAAAACGCAGTGTTTTATTAAGAAGCTGCACAAATTAACTTCAAATTACCGCCACAGTCAAACAGGAGGAGGCTTCAAGGCACAAAACTTGTTGCTGTACTCCATCTTGCTTTTATTGTAGTGTCTTCACTCAAGTACTAGTAGCTAAAAGCCATCCCCTTTATAGTACTACATCTTTTAATCTCTGCTCTTCCCCCCTGTAGTTTAATTAAAAGACAATGAACCTTTTAAAGTAGTCAAATGGAAAATATAAAATTGCACCATTCTATCAAAGCTTAAGATATTTCTGTTCTTAAGCATGAGAAGAATTCAAAATAACACACTTGGTATTTTATTACTCCACGTTATTTCCTCAAAAGAAGGCTCTTGGTTGGAATAGCCTTTTGGAACCAGAAAGGCAGTTCAACCACAGACTGATAAATAGAGGTAAAATTAAAAAAAAACAATGGGTCAGATTAGATCAATTTAATTTATTCTCTAGATCATTATACTTGATTTTTAGTTTCTAAAATACTATTGTTGTAACTCTGTATTCCTCCTATGTTTAATTGACACAGGTCTAAAAACTAGTAGCCATATTATTTAGTATTCCTTACTTAATGCGTTGTTGGTATTATGGGATCCTGGCAAAAAGATCAAATATAGCAAAATATTATTGGATAATAAGCAGACCTAAATGCTCAGCTTTTCTCCAAGTCTGTAGCCCAAATCTATTAATTTTGGCAAAGGGTATCAAGACAAATCCATGCCATTTGAAGTGTTCCATGGGAGTCTTTAACAATGAAAGTCTTGTCTACTCTTTATGGACATTAAAATGCTTTATCCCAAGAACCCCTTTATAGCAAATTGCAGGCTGTTCTGTTTTATCTGTTTTGACAGGATGAAGGGCTGAGCTGGCCCTAGAGGGATGGGATACAGGACCTGAGTAGTTCAAACTTGAGATTTCCAATAAACCATCTCCTACAATTAGAGGAAAGGCATGGAGGAGATTCATTTCAGCAGATACTTTCAATCCATTAAGATTTATTCTCTTCCTTCCTTACTTATTTCATCACTAAAACCCTAACTGAAATCTTGTGCATCCAATGCTTCACTCCAAACTAAAACTAAAACTCGTAAAACTCTAGTAGAACACTGGCATACATAATTCTTTCTTAGTCACTTGATTCTGACACCTGCTATCTCAATTCTCTATTTCTTACAATTTAAAACCCTTTACAATACTACTTTTGGCCTATTACTCTTTATCCTTAAATTCAGTTACCCAATATAGGGTAAAAACATCTGAAGTTTCTTTTTTAATTACTGTAAATCCCTGCATATTTCAGTTAGTTAATAAGTGCTGGAAGATATAAGATTTAACTTTAATTCTTCAGCTACAGATTTCTACTACAGGAATCTTCCTTAAAACTTCCAAAGATATCACTGAATTCATTAATGCCAACTCTCTGCCTTTCTTTTGTCTTTCTGTAATTACATTTGTCTCTTCTTTCTTAGCATTTCCCTTAGAGAGTAAAATTATAAAAATTAACCTGATTCTAAAAATATAAAGTTCCCAAAGCTATACAGTCACAAGTAAGTAATCTTACAATACACTACAATGAAAGTGGACACCCAGAAAAAATGTATCTTAACATCATCTTTGAAAATTTCTATCTTTTTGATTTATATTGTTTTCTTGTTTCATTGAGAATTAACATATATCACTGTATCAGTTTAAGACATACAGCATGATGATTTGATTTACATATATTGTGAAATGATTATTGCAATAGATTCAGCTAACATCTATCATCTCACATATATAATAAAAAGAAAAGAAAGAAAATAGCCAAGACATGGAAACCACCTAAATGTCCATTGACAGATGAATGGATAAAGATGTGGTACATATATACAATGGAATACTATTCAGCCATAAAAAGAATGCAATAATGCCAATTGCAGCAACATGGGGGCTTCCCTTGTAGCTCAGATGCTAAAGAATCTGCCTGCAATGCTGGAGACCCAGGTTCAATCCCTGGGTCACGAAGATCCCCTGGAGAAGGAAATGATAACCCACTGTAGCAATCTTGCCTGGAAAATTCCATGGACAGAGGAGCCTGGCAGGCTACAGTCCATGGGGTCACAAAGAACTGGACATGACTGAGTGACTAACACACACACAGGATGCAACTAGAGACTATCATACTAAGTGAAGTAAATCAGAGAAAAATAAGTACCATATGATATCACTTATATGTGGACTCTAAAATATGACACAAATGAACATTTATGAAACAGAAACAGACTCACAGACAAGGAGAATAGACTTGCGGTTGCCAAGGGGGAGAAAGGGTGCGGGAGAGTGATAGAGTGGGAGTTTGGGGTTAGCAGATGCAAACTATTATGTATTAATATAAAATGAATAAACAATAAGGTCCTACTATATAGCACAGGGAACTGTATCCAATATTCTGTGATAAACAATAATGGGAAAGAATATTAAAAAAAGAATATATATATGTGTGTGTGTGTGTAACTGAATCACTCTGCTGTACAGCAGAAATCAACACATTGTACATCAAGTATATTCCAATAAAAAGAAAAAATTTTCTCCTTGTGATGAAAACTTTTATAATTTATACTCTTAACAATTATACTCTATATCATACAGCAGTGTTAACTACAGTCATCATGTTGTACATTACATCCCTAATACTTACTAAACTTAAAACTGGAAATTTGCACCTTGGGAGCACTTTCCTACAATTCACCATCCTTCTACCCTCCACCTCTGGTAAACACACATATGATCTCTTTTTCTATGAGTTTGGCTTTTTTTTTTTTTTCCCAATTTGTCTTTGTCTGATTTGTTTCACTTAGCATTATGCATTCCAGGTTCATTCATATTGTCACAAATTGCAGAATTTCTTTTTATAGCTGAGTAATATTCCAGTATATGTATGTGTATGTAAATGTAGTTTCTGTATCCATTCAATCATTCAGTTCAGTTCAGTTCAGTCACTCAGTTGTGTTCAACTCTTTGCAACCCCATGAATCACAGCACGCCAGGCCTCCCTGTCCATCACCAACTCACGGAGTTCACTCAGACTCACGTCCATTGAGTCAGTGATGCCATCCAGCCATCTCATCCTCTGTTGTCCCCTTCTCCTCCTGCCCTCAATCCCTCCCAGCATCAAAGTCTTTTCCAATGAGTCAACTCTTTGCATGAGGTGGCCAAAGTACTGGAGTTTCAGCTTTAGCATCATTTCTTCCAAAGAAATCCCAGGGCTGATCTCCTTNCTCACGTCCATTGAGTCAGTGATGCCATCCAGCCATCTCATCCTCTGTTGTCCCCTTCTCCTCCTGCCCTCAATCCCTCCCAGCATCAAAGTCTTTTCCAATGAGTCAACTCTTTGCATGAGGTGGCCAAAGTACTGGAGTTTCAGCTTTAGCATCATTCCTTCCAAAGAAATCCCAAGGCTGATCTCCTTTAGAATGGACTGGTTGAATCTCCTTGCAGTCCAAGGGACTCTCAAGAGTCTTCTCCAACACCACACTTCAAAAGCATCAATTCTTCCATGCTCGGCCTTCTTCACAGTCCAACTCTCACATTCATACATGACCACTGGAAAAACCATAGCCTTGACTAGACGGACCTTAGTCGGCAAAGTAATGTGATGGACACAAAGTGCTTCCATGTTTTGGCTATTGTAGATAATGCTGCAATGAATACAGGGTTCAGTATCTTTTTGAGATAAACACCAAAAGTATCTTCCTTTGGATAAATACCCAGAAGTGGAATTGCTAGGTCATATGATAGTTTTATTTTTAACTTTTTAAGGAACTTCCTTTCCACTGTTTTCCACAGTGGCTGCATCAATTTAAATTTCCACCAACAGTGCACAGGGTTCCCTTTTCTACACATCTTTGCTGTGTGTACTGTATGCTAAGTTGCTTCAACCGTGTTTGACTCTTTGTGACCCGATGGACCGTAGCCTACCAGGCTCCTCTGTCCGTCAGATTCTCCAGGCAAGAATACTGGAGTGGGTTGCCATCTCCATTTCTAGGGCATAATCCTGATCCAGGGATTGAACTCGAGTCTCTTATGTCTCTTACATTGGCAGGCAGGTTCTTTACCACTAGCACCACCAGGGAAGCCTTGTTAACTCTTCTCTCCTTTTTTAAAAATTATTTTTATATTGAAGGATAATTGCTTTACAGACTTCTGTTGTTTCTGTCAAACCTAAACATGAAACATCCATAGGTATACATATATCCTCTCCCTCTTGAACCTCCCTACCATTTCTCTCCCCATCCCAACCCTCTAGGTTGATTCAGAGTCCGTTTGAATTTCCTGTGCCATACAGCAAATTCCCATTGGCTATCTGTTTTACATATGGTAATGTAAGTTTCCATGTTACTCTTTCCTTATATCTCACCTTCTCTTCCCTTTTTGATGATAGCCAGTTTAACAAATGTGAGGTAATATCTCACTGTGGTTTTGATATGCATTTGTCTGATGATCAGAATGTTGAGCACATTTTCATGCACCTTTTGGCCACCTGTTGTTGTTGTCCAGTTGTTCACTCATGTCCAACTCTCTGTGACCCTATGGACTGCAGTATGCCAGGCTTCTCTGTCCTTCACCATCTTCCAGAGCTTGATCAGACTTATGCCCATTAAGTCGGTGATGCCATCCAACCATCTCATCCTCTGTCATCCCCTTCTCCTCCTGTCTTCAATCTTTCCCAACATCAGGGTCTTTTCTAATGAGTTGGCTCTTCGCATTAGATGGCTAAAGTATTGGAGTATTCAGCTTCAGCATCAGTACTTCTGATGAATATTCAGAACTGATTTCCTTTAGGATTGACTGGTTTGATCTCCTTGCAGTCCAAGGGACTCTCAAGAGTCTTCTCCAGTACCACAGCTCAACTGCATCAATTGTTTGGTGCTCAGCCTTCTTTATGGTCCAACTCTCACATCCATACATGACTACTGGAAAAACCATAGCTTTGATTAGATGGACCTTTGTTGGCAAAGTAATGGCTCTGCTTTTTAATATGCTGTCTAGGTTGGTCACAGCTTTTCTTCCAAGGAGCAAGCGTCTTTTAATTTCATGGCTGCAATCACCATCTGCAGTGATTTTGGAATCCAAGAAAATAAAATCTGTCACTGTTTCCATTGTTTCCCCATCTATTTTCCATGAAGTGATGGGACCAGATGCCATGATCTTAGTTTTTTGAATGCCTGCTTTTTCATTCTCCTCTTTCACCTTCATCAAGAGGCTCTTTAGTTTCTCTTTGCTTGGAAAATATTTCAAGTCCTTTGGAAAATGTCTATTCAGTTCCTCTGCCCATTTTTTGATTGGATTGCTTGTGGGTTTTTTTTCCCCCTTTCTTTTTTTGTATTGAGTTGTATGAGTTCTTTAAATATTTTGGATATTAATCCCCTTTAAGATATACAATTTGAAATTATTCTCTCCCATTCCATAGGTTACCTTTGTTGATGGTTTCCTTCCTGCACAGAAGCTCTTTAATATAGTCTCAGTCTTTTATTTTGTTACTAGTACTTTAGGTGTCATATCTAATATATCATTTTCCAGGCAGCTTTAATTCTATGTTTTCTTCTAGGAGTTTCATAGTGTTAGGTCTTACATTTAATTCTCCTATCCATTTCAAGCTAATTTTTGTGAGTGGTGTGAGATAGGGATCCAGTTACATTTTTTACACATGAATATTCAATTATTCCAGCACAATTTATTGAAAAGACTGTATTTTCTCCATTGAGTATTTTTGGCACCTTTGTCAAACATTAGTTGACTGCTTGGGTTTATTCTGGGCTTTCAGTTGTTTCATTGGTCTATTTGTCTGCTTTTATGCCAGTACAATGTTGTTTTGATTACTATAACTTGATACTACAACTTGAAATCAGGGAGTGTGATATTTCTTGCTTTGTTCTTCATTCTCAGGATTACTTTGGTTTACTTTACCACAGTCTTCTGTGGTTCCAATACAGGGCTTCCCTGGTAGCTCAGTGGTAAAAGAATCCGCATATCAATACAGGAGATGTGGGTTCATTCCCTGGGTTGGGAAGATCCCCTGGAGAAGCAAATGGCATCCCACTCCAGTATTCTTGCCTGGGAAATCCAATGGACAGAGAAGCCTGGTGGGCTATAGTCCATGGGGTCACAAAAGAGTTGGACATAACTTAGTGACTAAACAACAAGTTTAGAAGTATATAAATTTTATTTATTTTTTTAATTTGACAAGTTTATTTAGACTATATCTCTCAATATATTATATATGATCATTCATAATAACCTTTTCATGGTTTGTTCTAATCGTTTTATTTATTTTTATTTTGTTTTAGAGCTTCCATTTTACTTTATTTTACTTTACAGTACTCTATTGGTTTTGGCATACATTGACATGAATCTGTCATGGGTGTACACGAACTCCCAAACATGAACCCCCTTTCCACCTTCCACCCCACATCATCCCTCTGGATCATCCCTATACACCAGCCCCAAGCATCCTGCATCCTGCATTGAACATAGACTGGCGATTCGTTTCTTACAAGATAGTATACATATTTCAATGCTATTCTCCCAAATCATCCCACCCTCTCCCTTTCCCTCTCCCTCTCCCTCAGAGTCCAAAAGTCCGCTCTACACATCTGTGTCTCTTTTGCTGTCTTGCATACAGGGTCCTCAGTACCATCTNGCAGCTGTCTCTTATACACATCTAGATGTGTATAAGAGACAGCCCTTTCCCTCTCCCTCTCCCTCAGAGTCCAAAAGTCCGCTCTACACATCTATGTCTCTTTTGCTGTCTTGCATACAGGGTCCTCATTATCATCTTTCTAAATTCCATATATTAGTTAGTTAGTTAGTTAAGTAGCTCAGTCGTGTCCGACTCTTTGCGACCCCCTGAACTGTAGCCCACCAGGCTTCTCCGTCCATGGGATTCTCCAGGCAAGAATACTGGAGTGGGTTGCCATTTCCTTCTCCAAGAAGTATATAAATTTTAGAAGTGTTTTCTTTACTTTTGCAAAAAATGTCATTGGGATCTTGATAGGGATTATATCTCAAAAAAGTGTTTGTAAAATGTCTGAGGATGTGGCTGACATGTAAACTGGTACAACCACCATGAAGAACAATTTGACAACATCAAATAAAGTTAAATATACACATATGCCCAGTAATTCCACCATCAATTATAGGTATATAATCAGGCAAAAAATCTTACAAGTAAGCACAAGGAGACAGGCCCAAGAATGTCCACTGTAGCACTGTTGGCAGTAGTTGAAAAGAGAAATTATCCAAGTGTTTATGAAGAGATGAATGGAGAAACAAACTAGGGCATATTCTTTAAATGGAACCCCATAAAAATATGTCAACAAAAATAAATCTCAAAAAAAGGATGTTGAGGTAAAAAGCAAACTGCAGAATGACAAACGTAGAGTGATACCATTTATAATTCAAAAATATGCTTAATAATATCAACAACAATTTTGGATACCCAACTGTATAATATCAATGTAAAAATTTTTAGGACTAAAACTCATTAATTTCAAGGTAGGAACTACTTCTGAGAAGGAAGGTTATGAGGTTTGGGAAGACATGAACTGTACCTATAATGTATCATTATTATTATTTAAAAATTCTGCAACAATCATGATAAAATGATAATTTATTAACCTGTAAAACAGGCACATTGGTATTGTTTATATCAGTCTCTTTTATATAGTATATTAATATACTTTAATATATACAAAATGGTATAATCCAATAAATTTAAAGTTTCTCCAAATAGTAAAGCTCCTCAAAAAGATTTTTCTATTTTTCAATCAATATATCAAGAGCAAATATTACTTACTTGAGCCAGCCTTAGAGTACTGTTAAAAGTCAAAGGACTCATTTAGTCAAAATGTTAAATTTTTTTAAAAGGTGAAATTACCATGCATGAATTCAAACACTTTGAAAATCAGATGCTCTCTGGCCTTACCACTAAGTGGCACCAGACAAGGTCATTGTTTCAAGAATATAATTATTCCAGAATAAGAACATTCAGTGGGGGTAGTCTCTCTACTGTTTTCTCAGTAGACATCACAAAAATGACAACTGTAGTAATTAAATCTTAAAAAAAATTACCTATGAGTTTAAGTCAGGATGAAAATTATTTCTAACCTTGTGAACTTTCACACTGCACTGCACTAAAAGAAATTCCTCTAGTTTTTCTTTTTATCTGCAAAGCATATGACAACTAAATAAATAGGAAATCTTCACTTCCGACCTTTCATAGATATTCATATGGAGTAATTCTATTTGCCATTATTTCACTTGCCAAAGATACATTTGAAACAAGTATAATATTTAACAGTCATCTCTATCCAAAAGAGCTGAAGAAACACAATGCTACTTGTAAATGTGGTCAGACAATATATGACCTTTTGTGACTGGTTTCTGTCACTAAGCATAGTGCTTCCAAGATTCATCCATGTTATATCATGTGTCAGTACTTCATTCCATTTTATGGTGAATTAATGTTTTATTATATGGAGTTATCACAGTTTACTTTTCCATTCATCAGTTAATGACTCTTTGGGTTCTTTTCACTTAAAAATATTTTATTAAATATGTTAAGGAATATAATTTTAAATATTTTATCTTAGAATTTCAAAAAGTGAAAGTGAAAAGTGAACGTGGCTCAGTTGTTTGACTCCTTGAGACCCCAATGCATTATAGCCCACTAGCCTCCTCTGTCCATGGAATTCTAGTGGCAAGAACTCTAGAGTGGGTAGCCATTCCCTTCTGCAGGGGATCTTCCTGACCCAGGTACCAAACCTGAGTCTTCTGTATTGCAGGTGGATTCTTTACTGTCTGAGCCACCAGGGAAGCCCTAGAATTTCAAAGCACTTGATAAATGAGACCTGTTACATCTACGAAACTGGCATTAATATCATGTTTTTATAGTTACTGAAAATTAAGGCAAAAAATAGATTCCGATTTTCAGGGGTAAAACTTAAAAAGAATCCAGAAATATTGAGACTAAATTTACTGGCTGAAAAACTAAAACAGAGTCACTTTCTAAGTAGTTTATCTTTCATATGTTACTGACAAGATACTTAAGAGGCTCACAGTCTGTTCCAGTACAGAAATAGGGCCAAACAGTTTCTGTAAAAGAATCATTAAAAGCACAGAGAAGAGACCTATTATTCACAGTGAAACCCCACCAAACTCATAGTCCAGAAAAACATCAGTCATACAGGACCTTACTAACTGCAGAAGCCGGGTTCCCTCAAGACCCAATGTAATATACCTGCTCTCAATGTAACGCCTAACTGCCCAGAATCTACCCAGATTCCACTAGTTTCTAGGAAATCAATTATTATATATTACCAGCATCTGTTTAGGCTAACTTTCCAGTGTATTGCCCAGTATATTTTCATTCTTTGATGCAATGGAAAATGCTATTATGAACATGGTATGCAAGTTTTATTATGTTTTTACTTCTCTTGATTATTCTGTTCCTAGAAGGAGAATTCCTGAATTATATGATAATTCAGTGTAAGAATTTTTGAAGCCCCTTTTCAAAGTGGCTGTGCCATTTAATTCCCATTAGTAGGACTCCCACTAGTAGCGTTCCAATTACTCTATATCCTTGTCAACACTTGTCTTTGTCATTTTCATTTTAGCGTTTATAAGTCAGAATGAAGTAGTATCTCACTGTGATTTCCATTTGGATTTCCCTAATGACAATGATATTGAGTACCTTTTCAGGGTTCATTGACCGTTTGTATGCCTTCTTTTGAAAAACTTCAAATCCTTTGCATATTTTTAGTTCGGTGGCTTCTTTCTTTTTTTCGCTTGTTTGCTGGTTCAAATAATTGTGAAAAAATGTTATGAACTATAGAGTTATGCTGAAGGAAAAGGACCTTCTCCAGCCTTTTCTTTGCTATAGTATATATGACTAGCCAACACCATGGTTGCAGTGGCTTGCCCTTTTATCCCCATCCAAAACATTCAATATACTGCTGACTTGGCAGGGTAGAAGTGAATGCTAGTGACAATAATAGGCTTTCTAACAGTGGCCACTTCTGTATTTTGAATATGAAATGGTTCATAAGTATTGGGGAATAAAAAATATATTAATAGTTGAGGCTGCAAAAGCAGTCAACTTGCCATCTTTTGGAACTTGATGAGAATCTAGTTGAACGCTCCCACATTGTATGTCAAGTATGAACCAGCTGAAAATGTGATTACAATAAATTTCTCCTTTCTATTCCTTTCTATATTAAACTGCATGATTTCTATTAGTATATGAAACTCAGTGCTACCCGCCCACCCCCGCTTCTTGCTTTCATTCTCTACTCCTAAATTGGTAAAGTATAAAATTCTATAAGAGTAAACTTGGGGAAATTTACTTCTGAGGTACATATAGGCTTGAAGTGAAAGTGAAAGTGAAGTTGGTCAGTCGTGTCCGACTCTTTGCAACCCCGTGGACTGTAGCCCACCAGGCTCCTCCGTCCATGGGATTCTNCTTGGGGAAATTTACTTCTGAGGTACATATAGGCTTGAAGTGAAAGTGAAAGTGAAGTTGGTCAGTCGTGTCCGACTCTTTGCAACCCCGTGGACTGTAGCCCACCAGGCTCCTCCGTCCATGGGATTCTCCAGGCAAGAATACTGCAGTGGATTGCCATTTCCTTCTTCAGGGGATCTTCCTGACCCAGGGATCGAACCTAGGTCTCCCGCATTGCAGGCAGATGCTTTAACCTCTGGGCCACCAGGGAAGGCTTAACTTAGCATAAACTGTTTTCATAAATTATTTCTGACTATATCCAACAAGTCTGATCTAGACACTGTTAACTCAAGTTTCTATCAACTCAGAACATCCTAAAGCTGAAGATCAACTCCAATTTGTCTTCTGTCTCAATAAAGTCTATAAATCATTTCACTCCATATATATATATTTTATTCATGGTTTGAGAGACTGCTCAGGAATATTGCAGTGATTCTACAATCTGTATCTTATCGTTAAGGGAGAAGAGCATTACAATCCAACTCAACAAGTACTTCCTGAATATAATGTTCAATACTGTGCTAAGTATAAAGTTATTCATAAAGCAAAAGCAATGTTTAAATGTATGTTATATGTCATTAGTTTTGTTGTCTTTATTGTTTAGTCATTAAGATGTGTCCAACTCTTTGTGATCCCATGGCCTATAGAATGCCAGGCTCCTCTGTCCTCCTCTGCCTCCCAGGGTTTGCTCATATTTATGCCCACTGAGTCGATGATGCTTATCTAACCATCTCATTCTCTGCTGTCCCCTTCTCCTTTTGCCTTCAATCTTTCCCAGTATCAGGGTCTTTTCTAATGAGTCCGCTCTTCTCATCAGGTGGCCAAAGTACTGCAGCTTCAGCATGAGTCCTTCCAATAAATGTTTAGCATTGATTTCCTTTAGGATTGACTAGTTTGATCTCCTTGCAGTCCAAGGGACTCTCAAGAGTCTTCTCCANTCCGCTCTTCTCATCAGGTGGCCAAAGTACTGCAGCTTCAGCATGAGTCCTTCCAATAAATGTTTAGCATTGATTTCCTTTAGGATTGACTAGTTTGATCTCCTTGCAGTCCAAGGGACTCTCAAGAGTCTTCTCCAGCAACAGAATTTGAAAGCATCACTTCGGTGCTCAGCCATCTTTATGGTCCAACTCTCACATCTGTACAGGAAATCTGTAGGGAAAATACATAGCTTTGACTATATGGACCTTTCTCGACAAAGTGATGTCTCTGTTTTTCAATATGTGGTCTAGGTCTGTCATAGCTTTTCTTCCAAGAAGCAAATATCTTTTAATTTCATGGCTGCACTCACCGTCTGCAGAGATTTGGGAGCCCAAGAAAAGAAAATTGGTCACTGCTTCCATTTTTTCCCCCTTCTTTTTGCCATGAAGTGATGGGACCAGATGCCATGATCTTAGTTTCTCTGAATATTGAGTTTTAAGCCAGCCTTTTCACTCTTTTCTTTTATGTTTATCAAGAGGTTCTTTAGTTTCTCTTCACTTTCTGCCATTAGGATGGTATTAGAGTGATGACTGAAGCGACGCAGCAGCAGCAGCAGCAGCAGCAGCAGAATGGTATCATCTGCATACCTGAGGCTATTGGTATTTCTCTAGGCAATCTTGATTCCAGATTGTGATTCATCCAGCCTGGCATTTTGCATAATGTACTTTGCATATAAGTTATATAAGCGGAGTGACAATGTACAGCCTTGTCACTGTCTCTTATACACATCTAGATGTGTATAAGAGACAGGGCAGCAGCAGGACAGACATCCCTGGGCTGGGTGTAAGAGGATGAGGCGGGCTCTTAAAGACCCTTACTCTAACCAGGTGACTGTTTCGAAGGATAAGGCTCATTTTATTTTGAAAACAAGGTGGGTAAATATGTGGCGAAGAATCAGTTTTGTAACTTTGAAATCTCATCCTAATTTGTATCCATAGCTAATAAGGGGACAATCCAATTTGTGTGTTTTTGCTATATTCTATTCTTGGTAGGCAGACTGTAGTATTTGTGATTGCTTTGAGAAGACCTACTTTTTTCTACATTGTATGCATTTGAATTTGTTTCCCACATGATCTAGAGCTATGGGTTTTTTAACATTGTTTAATGTTATTGCTTAAAATGTACACTGCGCTAGGCATTCGGCATTCCATACAAATGGTGAGGAACTAAGAGTGGGAAGTGAGGCACAGGTGAAAGTTGTTTAATATATTTGAAAGCTGAACATGCTTTGCGTGTAACTTACGTGCAAAGTGAAGCAACTTGTGGTGATCAGGTGACATTCTGCTTTCCAAATATGAGCCAGCATTTTACCCACATTTTGCAGGTTCCTACTGTGTGGCCTGAGTGTACACTAATGGGTGTGTTTAAACATACTGTGTGGCCTGAGTGTACACTAATGGGTGTGTTTAAACAGGGCAGCTTACAGTGAAAATGAAGGTAGCAAAAGTAGCTACAGCTAGTGTTTTAAGGGGTAAAAAAATCTCCAAGGGGATTCCTGTCGAATCCAGTTAATTAAGCCCTTCCTTTTTCAGAGATGATTTTAGGGAACCAGGCTGTGGCAACAGAATAGCAGGGGGGAAGTTAGAAAATTTCCTGACTCTTTCTGCTATTTTTAGTAAATCTAGCTCGTGGTCAGAAGTAATTCCACTGAATTTCTTCCTCCCGTTGCCTTCTCTCTGAGGATAGGGAATCTCACTGCATTTGGCTTTTCTTAGGTTCTAGTGAGCTAGCCACCTGGCCCTAAACTTCAGCCTGAAGATGCAGCGTAGGCCAAGTTCCTTGCGTCTCATGTGAATCGTCAGCCATTTGCAGGACTCGGAGAAGGCGATGGCACCCCACTCCAGTGTTCTTGCCTGGAAAATCCCATGGATAGAGGAGCCTGGTGGGCTGCAGTCCGTGAGGTCACTGAGAGTTGGACAGGACTGAGCGACTTCACGTTGACTTTTCACTGTATGCACTGGAGAAGGAAACGGCAACCCCCTCCAGTGTTCTTGCCTGGAGAGTCCCAGGGACGGGGGAGCCTGGCGGGCTGCCGTCTGTGGGGTCGCACAGTCGGACACGGCTGAGCGCCGCAGCAGCAG